>QANX01005805.1:99832-117679 GCA_003254975.1 Ochetophila trinervis
AAAAAAAAAAAAAAAAAAAGAATCGAACTTTTCGAAAGTAGCTTTAGGTAATACAACATGAAGGGCCCTTTTTTATTTTTATTTTTTTCTAACTTTCTGATTGCAACACTTTCCACTAGGATGAAATCATAACTATGTTGAGAATGATGGAACCAAATCAGATTCTAAAAATCATTGGGTTTCCATGTTCTTGTATTCGTATCTGGATCAAGCTGATTACCTGTAAAGAGTTATGCATTTGAAGAAGCACTAGCTAATCTACTGTCCTTTCTATTTTGTATGGCAATTAGGTGAAATCTCTCAATTTGAGGTGCCAAATCACTCTCCAAATGATTGCTTCTGAACATTTGAGGAATTTGTCTAAAATTTATTAATTTATTAATTTATTTTTTTGTGATTGGTCTAGGTTTTAGATGCTTCAAGATGGGTTATGTAGTAATTATCTCTTGATTTAGTTCTTGATCTCTTTATTCCATGAATGTTTTATTTATAATTCAATATGATCAAGGCAAAAAAAAAAAAGGCAAGCAGATGCCAGCTTTTACTGTAATGTTCCTCTGTCCGCATATTCGCAAATGACTTTGTGCCTTCTGATTGACATTTTAAACTGCTGTGTAATGTGACCAGTTGACCATTAGTTGCCCAACCTGTGTCTATATGCTACACCCTTCATTTCCTCATCGTACATTTCTTTTGTTGCTCTTTTTTAACATGCTCAGTATTGATATTGATGTTCATCTTTCTACTATTACATCATAAATTTGAGAGATCTTATGTCTAATATCTTATATGTGGTTCCTGTTGCTTCACACAGTGAAATTAGTTAGATAGAGAAGCTGAGAAATAAAGTAGCAGAGATGGGCTTAATTTGCACATTTTCTTTTAGTGTTTGTTTTAAATATTTAACCCTTCCTTTTGACATATCCTGACAGCACAAAGGGCTTTCTCTTTCTCTCTTTGTGGATAGAGAGGAAACTTGTGTAGGTTCTCTAAAAAGTAACAAGTCACCCTGTGATAGATTGAAAGGAATTTTACATCTTACAGAATATTTTCGTTTTGAACAGGACGAGTTGAAATCACTTGATGGGCTTCAACCTGCTTCCAGATCTTGTAGAGAGTATGTCTAATGTTTTGTTGAGGTCACATCAACAAAACTTAACTTCTGTTCAATCTTTTGTGAGTGTAAGCATCATCATCTCATTTGTCTGTTAATGTTCTTTTTACAGGCTTGACTCGTTTATAGGTGCTAAACAGGACCCGTTTATAGCTAAGTATGATTTTGTATATGAACGTAAATGTCAATATATATTACTGCCAGTTCATTGGTATTGCGCTTTCTTGAAATCTCAATTGGTTTCCTTCCTGTAGGAATCAGGACAGTCGTAAATCCCATTGCTTCTGGAACAGGATCTGGTACTACTGCTTGGTCTTACTCTTATGTTCTAATTCACCCAGTCTTTTCTTTCCATTGCACTGCTAGTAATTGCATTTGCACATTCAGGCATAAGACTTAATCTTACAGGAAATTATAGTATTAAAAAGGAAATGATGGAAAAACTATTTTTCTTATTTCTTATCTTGACATTACAAAGAAAATTCTATAGTTGCAGATTAAAAAATAAGGTACTCTACTAGGATATTTATACAGTAATAATTAAGTCAAAATTTTAGCCTGATTTCTATGCTTAGTCTGAGTTTTTTAATCTTTAAACTAAACCAAGAATTAAAATTAGGATTTCCTTGAGGAAGGCCTGTTTGCTGGCAAAGTCATATTATGTTGTTGCCTAGTTGTGTCTGCTTTATGATTTTGATTTTGTCATAAGAATAACTTCGAAAGACTTGGTCTCAGAACTTATCTACTTACTACATCAGCTGGTAAAAGATATTGCAATTATTCTTTTTCAAAATTGACATACTTGATGTCTAAATAATATTCTTACTAATCATAGTCTCGTACATATTTTTTTATTCGTTCAAAATAACTAAGGAAAAAGGAGAATTGTTGAAAGCCTCAAACACATAACTTCTCCAAACATATATCATCATCATCATAACACAACTTGCTAGTACCGCTTAGAATTTTTGCACCTCTCAATCTGTAAGTATGCGTGTATGAATAAATATCGAGTAGGGGAAAATGTCGCTTCAATCTTGCGTGGATTTGCTGCTTCAATGGCTGCCTGCCTCAGAGGTGTGCCTGCAATCCGCCATCCAACTCCAAGTGCGATGGCAGCAATTGCAGTTGCTTGAAGAAAATATATCACCTAAAATGCTGCAGATTTCCACAACTTTTATGTCCTTCCTTAGGTTGCTGCGGTTTCAAATTGTGTTCCTGTAAATGTAAGAAGGTAAACCTTTGTTCCAACTGTTGTTGTAACCCATGCTGTCTATTCCATGGATGCACTCATTAGTGGATTATGTTGCCCAAACAATGGGCTATCTTTGTCGTATATAGTTTAAAAAGCTTTACTTTTCCTTTTTCTTTTTTGTCTTTTCTGAGAACTGTATATGAAAAATGGAGATGCAAGAAATTTGTGTACTTTCCTTTTTCGTATACTTTTTTACTTTTTTATGTTGGTGGGTGAGACGTCGTTTTTAGAAAGAAATTTGTGGGTGAAGCGTGGTCCGTGAACTAAACTAGAAATGGTACTCAGTATTGATTGCTTAAAAGCTTAAATCAATAAGTAGGCATGGCGTGGCACAAATAAATATTGCAGTAATTGGAACGTACGAGATGACTGAAATTGAAAATGACATTTTAACCCGCCTTGAATGGAGAGGTTTAGATAAGATTATTTAATCAAATGGATTACTATAAACAAATTGTTGAAGTATAAATACTTATTAAATCATCTATAATGATCAAAATGGCTGATAAATTGTCCTAAAGCTTTTTCTTCTTCCTTTTTATTTTTATTTTTTCTTCTTTAAAAGTATCTGAACTGTCTGTACAGAGTTGTTGGTAAATTCAGTCATGTTTTACGCAAAATACATTTTTATTTTGTTTTTAAAAGTCGTTGGGTCGAGTCGGTTTTTATTAAATAAAACATTAAACCAACCCGACCTCATCGGTTATTAAAAAGGAAAACCTTTGCTTTCCAAACTATGGTTGGTTTCTCCAAAGGTCGTATTTAGTTGGTAATGGTAATAAACAAGACAAGACATAACCCAAAATGAAATTATTATCATATTTAGACTTTGGAATTGCAAATAAGATTTACGTTCAAAGAAAGCAACCATTGTTCTTAGTAAATAAAGTCTAGCTTTTTCTATTTTTTAAATTTTTTATTTTATATTATTGATGTGAAGGAATACTAGGGGGCAATATAAAAAAGAAAAAAATTACTAAACATATTTAATTAGAGCAAGATTCTTATAGAGATGATAATTTGTTTTGTCATTTTCATTTGCGTAGAGATTTATTTTTAATGGAATGGAAAATTTATGATTAAACGAAGAATTGAGATGAAGACGGAATAAATAAATTTGCTCAGCATGAGGACGGAACATGCAATCCTGGTCCTATTATATTATATATAATAAAATTATTTGTATAAATATTTTTAATATATTTAATCATGAATTTTATATATTTTTTGTATATTTTGTTTTTTGTTTGAAAAACAAATAACAACATTTTAAAAATAATTTTTTTAATATTTTATATAAATTAATTTTTTATAAACGGAGATGAAAAATTTGCACGGAAAAAGATATACGAGGGAGGACGCCGCTCCCGTTGCCATCGTTCTTGAGAAATAATATTACTCAAGTTTCTTCAAAGTTTAAAAAAATAGTAATTTATCATCTCTTTTTTCCTTAATAAATTGGCATATAATATTTCAACAAAATGAGAAGATACAAAATAAAAAATATGGACCGATGATAACGAATGATATCATTCCACCTGGACCACTTGATCCCCATATCAATCATTTTCTTCAGAAAGTCCAGAGAATTTTGTCACCTTCTGAATTCTGATTGGCAGTTCGATAATTAGCTAGAGAAATTTATAAATGTCCATCTCAGCAGTATGGTGGGCATCACTACACCGTAGAGACTGCTTGGCCCATTGATCGCTTGTCGGACCGCAAAGCTCTCCAGATCTTGCAAGAAACATTCACTTAAAACTATCTAAAAGAAAATAAAGATAACCAGATTTACCCAAAAAGAAAAAAGAAAAAGAAAAAAAGATAACCAGAATTTATAGTATTTGTTTTTTGGTAGGAATGAATGATAATCTGACCAATTGCCATCCGATGCATCTGACCAAAAAGAAGAAGATTATAAATGAAAAGGGCATGCTTGCAAATAATAACCAGAACTCGTCCATTTTAGTGATATAGATTCCCACTATCCACTCAGCCTTTTTTATCTCCAGAGTTTGGGACCAAAATTTCTCCAGTTTCTTCGGAGAAAACACAGAGACTCGCTCACTCATCATCATGGCCTTTCTTCCTTCTTCTAACCCCTTCTCTTCCGTTGCCTTGTTCTTCCTCTTTCTCATACCTCTAAGCTTTTCATCGTCATCGGATGGTCCTCAGAACTTCATCGTCCACGTGGCTAGATCACAGAAGCCTTCTCTCTTCTCCTCCCACCACCACTGGTACACCTCCATCATCAAATCCCTCCCTCCTTCTTCTCACCCTTCCAAGCTCCTCTACTCCTACGACAAAGCCATCCATGGCTTCTCTGCGAGTCTCACCGCCGCTCAGGCCGATAAGCTTCGCGATCTCCCGGGTATTCTCTCAGTCATTCCCGATCAAGCCCATCAGCTCCACACCACGCACACCCCTCGCTTTTTAGGCCTCGCCGAAACTTTCGGTATTTGGCCCCACTCCGATTACGCCGAAGACGTCGTTGTCGGAGTTCTCGATACCGGGATTTGGCCGGAACGGGCGAGTTTTTCCGACGCCGGACTCTCACCAGTTCCGTCCACCTGGAAAGGAACATGCGAGAAATCCGATGCGTTTCCGGCTTCGGCATGTAACCGGAAGATAATCGGTGCCAGAACATTTTACAAAGGATACGAGTCTTACCGAAGAAGACCCATTGACGAATCGAAGGAATCGAAATCCCCAAGAGACACGGAAGGTCATGGAACTCACACGGCTTCGACGGCTGCCGGAGCTGTGGTTTCGAACGCAAGCTTTTTCCACTACGCTAATGGCGTAGCCAGAGGTATGGCTACCAAAGCCCGTATCGCCGCCTACAAAATCTGTTGGGGCTCTGGCTGTTTCGAATCCGATATTTTGGCTGCGATGGACCAAGCGATTGCCGATGGGGTTCATGTGATTTCGCTTTCCGTAGGATCTTCCTATGCTTCTCCGTACGACTCTGATTCCATAGCAGTCGGAGCGTTTGGAGCTACCAAACATGGGATCGTCGTTTCTTGCTCGGCGGGCAATTCTGGCCCTGATTCATATACCGCGACCAACATCGCCCCTTGGATTCTCACCGTCGGCGCTTCCACCGTCGACAGAGAATTCCCTGCCGATGTGATAACCGGCGACGGCAGAGTTTTCGGCGGCGTATCTCTGTATTCCGGAGATCCCCCTGTCGATTTCAAGCTTCCGTTGATCTACGCTGAAGACGCTGGGGATAGATACTGCCGTCTTCTCCAGCCATCAAAAGTAACAGGAAAAATCGTCGTCTGCGATCGCGGGGGTAATGCTCGAGTCGCAAAAGGAAGCGTGGTGAAGCTCGCCGGCGGTCTTGGAATGATACTGGCAAATACAGAGGAAAGCGGCGAAGAACTCATCGCCGATTCCCATCTTATTGCGGCAACGACGGTGGGTCAGATTGCCGGTGACAAAATAAAGGAGTACATCAAATTGAGCCAATATCCCACTGCCACCATAGACTTCCGAGGAACTGTAATTGGGTCTCCTCCGTCGGCTCCAAAAGTCGCAGCATTCTCGAGCCGTGGTCCAAATTCTCTGACCCCAGAGATTCTGAAACCTGATGTTATCGCTCCTGGTGTCAACATTTTAGCTGGTTGGACAGGGTTTACTAGTCCCACAGATTTAGACATCGATCCAAGACGTGTTGAATTCAATATAATTTCAGGGACTTCAATGTCTTGCCCACATGTCAGTGGAATCGCTGCTCTTCTTCGAAAGGCTTACCCGGATTGGTCTCCTTCTGCTATAAAATCTGCCCTCCTCACAACCGCTTACACTCTGGACAATTCGGGGAAGAATCTTCAAGATCTTGCAACTTGGAAAGAATCAACACCCTTTATTCACGGAGCAGGACATGTGGATCCCAATAGAGCTCTTAATCCTGGATTGGTCTACGATTTGAATAGTGATGATTACGTGGCATTCTTATGCTCTATTGGATATGATTCCAAGCGCATAGCAGTATTTCTCGGCGATGCTACTAGCTCAGATGTATGTGCAAGAAAAGTGGCAATCACTGGGAATTTTACAAGTCCAGGGGATCTGAATTATCCATCTTTTTCAGTGGTTTTCAATTCGAATCAAGACAGGGTTAAGTATAAGAGAGTTGTTAAAAATGTTGGAAGCGAAGCTGATGCAGTTTATGAAGTGAATGTGAGTGCACCTCCTGGGGTTGAAATCAATGTGTTGCCTAGCAAGCTTGTGTTCAGTGCAGAGAATCCAACTCGGGCTTATGAGGTTACAATATCGGCCCGGACTAAGTATGGTGGTTCGGATAGATTCGGCTCCATCGAGTGGACGGATGGGAGTCACCGGGTGAGAAGCCCCGTTGCTGTTAGGTGGAGCAGCGGAGGATCCATAGCTTCCATTTGAGTTGCAGCAGCTTTGTTACTCCTTGACCCTGTAGGAAATAATTGAACATTTTGGGGTTGGTTTTGTGGATTACTTTTTTAACTTATTGTGCCCTATTGATCGAGGGGTCATTGAAATTCTATGTAGACAAATAAAATTTTGTAAAGCATGCAAATCTTTTTTTTTTTTTTCTTTAATGCTTAGTAGCATGCAGATCTTGTTGAATGATGCTAAAGATGTCTTATTAGGGGAAAGTAATTCATAGAATTTGCAAACTTTTATCTTTCTTTTTTTTTCTTTTTCTTACAATGTATATTGTGGCGAGGAATTTGAACACATATCAGGATAATGAACACCCATTACCTTGCCAATTTACACAACTTATCAATTTATTTTAGCTACCATGAGTAGCTACCCACAAATGAAGTTGGTCAAGTGTGGTATTGGCCTAAAAAATATTATTGTAATCCTTTACAAAAACATAATATACTATATATTGGTATGAAAGATAAATCCCAAATTTTTATTGGTGAGAAGTAGCAAATGAGCAATTGCAACGTCTATAAAAGTTCGAAAATCCCAAGCCTGCTGCTCATTTAATTAAACTCGGCCAAATCCCAAAAGAACAAAAACTGTATGGGAGTATCAAGCGGTTGACTGTAATAAGTAATAAATAATTTAATATGAGCAAAGAAGGACGCAAGTCGCTTTGGCCGAGTGGTTAAGGCGTGTGCCTGCTAAGTACATGGGGTTTCCCCGCGAGAGTTCGAATCTCTCAGGCGACGTATATTATGTTTTTATTTTTCCTTCTTTTAAAAGATATTTCTTGTTTTTTCTTTTTTTCTTTTTTTCGGCTACAATTTAAACACATCTTTTGTGTTTGCACTTTTCAAATTTACGTGGATGTCCAATAGTCCAAAAGCAAATGAGACTTATAAATTTTAAATTTTTCCGGGTACAAATTTAAACACATCTCATGTGTTTGCACTTTTCAAATTTTACCTGAATGTGCAATAGACCTAACTCCAAAGGCATTTTGAGCTGCTCCTTTTGTTTTTTTTTAGGTAAATATAAATTTTGAGTTGCTCAAGTCAACACAACAACATTGCTCTTTAGAGCATAAAGCGATGGGCACATTGTTGAAATGAAGAATAATTCTTTGTATACATTTACAGTATATGATTTTATCATCTAAAGTTTTTCCGACGTAGGATAATCGTTGAACATTATTTTTTATTTTTATTTTTCCTTCTTTTAAAAGATATTTCTTGTTTTTTCTTTTTTTCCTTTTTTCGGCTACAATTTAAACACATCTTTTGTGTTTGCACTTTTCAAATTTACGTGGATGTCCAATTGTCCAAAATTAAATGAGACTTATAAATTTTAATTTTTTCCGGGTACAAATTTAAACACATCTCAGGTGTTTGCACTTTTCAAATTTTACGTGAATGTGAAATAGACCTAACTCCAAAGGCCAAGATACTTGTAAATTTTGAGCTGCTCCTTTTGTTTTTTTTTGGTAAATATAAATTTTGAGTTGCTCAAGTCAAAACAACAACATTGCTCTTTAGAGCATAGAGCTATGGGCACATTGTTGAAATGAAGAATAATTCTTTGTATACATTTACACTATATGATTTTATTATCTAAAGTTTTCCCGATGTAGGATAATCGGTGAACATTATTTTTAAATTGAAACAAAAATTTTTAACTTAGTAACGCAAGCATGAACATTAAAAAAAAAAAAAAAAAAACTTCAATCACATGGGCTCTTAATGTCCCATACTACTGGTATAATATAAAAATGTAAAATCGAAAGCCAAATAAACTATACACTTCGTTAATTAGATCGCAATGTTTAAAATTAGATATGACAATTTGTGTTGTTGGATCTTGTTCATATCAACCTGTTTATTAATTGCGTTAAAACTTTTCAATATTAATTCGTACATATTTATTTTTCATGTTAAACAAATTGACATATTAACCTATTTAAATAAAATATTATTATTATTTATAGTATAATATATAAATTAGGGATAATTTTAGAAACTCTGACGGTGTAGGGGGTGTTTAAGGAATTTTCAGAACCTGGGGGTCTAATTTGATATTATACTAAAAGTCAGGGGGTGTTCCTAAAATTATCCCTATAAATTATTATTAATAAAATATATATTTATTTTTAATTTTAATTTTTAATTAATTAATTTAATTTATTGATATCTATTTCTAATTAAATAGGTTAATCTATTATTAATTCATTTATAATTTTGTTGATACTAATAAATTAATTAGCATATCATTTTTGAATCATGTTATCGTGTGTCTTCACATATTCAAAATGCATCATTTAAGTATTCATAGCTCATTTCCACTCGGTAATTTTTTTTTTTTTTTGTTTTGGAAGAACTTCCACCTAATGACCTGGTGAAGGATTAAATATGGAGAAATTGAAGCCCCAGCTAGTAATAATGGACAGAGCCCATTTGCCTTTGCTATTTTTTTTTATGAATATTGAAGCTTCATTAAAAAAAACAAAAGCAAAGGATCCCCGCACTACATATCAAAGTCTAAACTTATTGCAAATCAATCTTCAACAACTGATTGATTTTAGCATGGAAGCTAATTGGTAAGTTAGCAAAAGAAAAAAATGAAGCATTTAACTTTAAAGCTAGTTTAGCAATATAGTCAATAACAGTATTCGATGATCTGTGATGCCAACCAATGGACCAGCTGAGACGAGTAAATCTCTCCCTGATTTGAAAGAGTTGAAGTCTTGCAATCCAAGCACAGGGCTCATTTTCCTTAGATACCTTGTTTACAAGGGCTTAATCGTCTGAGGATCAGTAAAGGTTGCTCCATGACTCTTCCTCTAACATTTTTGATGCCTAATCAAGAGCATGCAATTCTGCCTCATGAGCACCGCTGCAAGGATATGGCTTGGCTGCCATTTTAACCACCACACCCTAAAAGTTTCTGATAACCAGGGCCACAGCCGCTTTGCCATTTGAGAAGCTTGCATCAATATTAACTTTATAGTGATCACTCAGAGGTTTGGTCCAGAGAACTTCCCTCTGTAGATTACAAAGAGGATTGTCAGGGAGGGAAGCCAAATAAAACTCCTTCACTTGCCTATTTAGCCGGAAAATAGTTGCCTTAAAACCTTCAACTTTATTAAAAATCAGATCATTTCTTCTAGACCAAGCTACATACCATAGAGTCACAAGAAAGATCATGCCAAAATCCTTTGTTAACTGATCATGAAGAAACTCTCTAGGTGGATTTAGACAAAGTCCAACCAGCTCTTGAGTGTTTGTGATATTCCATTTTTCAATTGAAACACCCCATTTGCTGCCAAAGGTAAGACTTTTGATCCCGAGCCATTCAAAGAAAAGATGAAAACTTGTTTCATTTTCCTCCCCACAAACTAGACAGTTTTTGTCACCTACTGAGTTCGAGCAAAGGTATTTTCACGTGTGGGAAGGGCTTCCATCTTAAGCCTCCAAAGGAACATCTTAAGTCTATCATGCAAATTTGATTTCCACAAAAGAGTCAAGCATTCATCCATTTAACGGCCTCTGAATCTAGCTTGATAACTACTTTTGACAGTGAAAATCCATTTTTCATTCCCCCTTGAAATAAGAGTATCCTTGCCTAAACTTGGAAGTTTGATTTTCAAAATTGCTTATCCTGTCTCCCTTGAGAACATCCTTTGGATCAGGTCTTCATTCCACTGTCCCTCCTCATTTATTAGATCAGCCATTCTATAGATAAAATCTGTCCAAGCACCAATCTTGAGCACAAGAGTTCCACTTGGCCAATTTCTAAATCCAAGGGTCCTCGAGAGGATGGATATCACAATAATTTCCCATGAAGAAGCATGCATTCTGTTTGATGGTATCTCTCACAGCTATAATCCCTCTCCAGATCTTAGAGCAATTTCTCTGGATTTTGTGTTCGAAGAACGATTTACCTCTGAGTTAAGTCCACAGTCTATCCTCTTCAATAGCCATTCTCCAAGAGAGTTTAGATATCAGAATAATATTGAAATCGTGGAATTTCCTGAAACCAAGACCCCTTATAGTTTTTGGAGTACATATCTCCTTCTAGGACTTAAGAGCCATAAAGCCGGTTGAATTTGAGTTGGCACTCCACCAGAATCTTCCAATTATCCCATCCATATCGGAGCAGATTCATTTAGGAAGGAGGAAAGAAGACATGGCATATGTGGGAACGGCTTGTGCCACTGACTTTATCAGTGTGGCTTTCCCAGCCTTGGATTTTGCCATGCTTCTTCCAAAAACCAATTCCCTAAATAAATAGCTTGCTGCCCCATTTCCTTCAGATTCAACCGGTCTTTGATAATCCTTTTGACACTATTGGTACTATTTTTGGAGAAAAGAATTCTAGATTTATCAGCATTTATTTCTTGACCAGCCCAAAAGCAGTATTTTTCCAAACTGCTTTTGATCATTTCCGCTTCTTCCTCATTGGCTCTACTCATGACAAGGAGATCATCAACATTCATTAAGTGAGAGATGGTCAGAGCATTCTGGTCAACTTTGATGCCGTTCTTGGTCTGAAAGGATTCGAGACACGAATTCAGAGCACCTGATAAAAAGAATTGGGGATAAGAGGTCCCCTTGTTTAAGACCTCTCTCAAGATAAGATCCTGCCTTGGCTCCATTTATCATAAAAGTGTACCTAACAGTACTAACACATTCCATGATAAGAGCTCTAAAATCTTGATCAAAGCCCCAGCATACCAAAGCTTTATCAATAAAAGACCATTCAACCTTGTCGTACGCTTTTTTGATATCCAACTTTTGAAGCATTAAACTATTCTTCCCTCTTTGTCTTTTAATCTTGTGAATAACTTCGTGGGCTATAATTGAGTTTTCCGCAATCCAACGACCTTTGACAAAAGCACCTTGGTTGGGGAAAATGAGTTTGTCTAAAACTTTGCTGAGCTTGTTTGCAAAAATTTTGGCAACAATCTTATACCAAAAATTGCAAAAACCTATAGGTCTGAAATGGTTAAAATTGCATGGGTTTGGGTCTTGGGAATTAGCAAAATAAAGGTTTGGTTGATCACCGGAGGAATTTTCTTTAAGAGAAAGCATTCTGAACAAAGTTTATCACTTTCTCTTGAATGATGTTCCAATAAGTCATGTAGAAAATTCCTTGGTAGCCATTTGGTCCCGGGATTTTTCGAAGATGAAGAGCCCAAATTGCCTTTTTTATTTCTGTGGGGTCAGGGGTCCTTTTAAACTCGTTGTTTTCTTCCAAAGTTATACACCTTTCCCCCAATCCCTCCAAGTCATTTGGGTAACTCGGGAGACTGGTATTGTATAACTTTTCAAATTTGGTGACAAAATAAGAATTTATCACCTTTGGATTGTTGATCCAGATATGCCCATCATTAATCATCTCGATCCTGTTCTACCTTCTTTTTATCAATAAGCTCAAATGAATTTCTTTCACCTTGTTTCAACCACATATCTCTGAATTTTTGCATGTATATAGATTCCAACCTACTTCTTTGAACTTTAAACTGGATTCTCAAATCTTCCTGCTTAGCCGAAGGTTATTCCAATTGATCCTGTTGTTAGGTAAGTTCTAGTTCTTTCTCCAAGTCTTTAATTTTCAGGTGAGCATACCCAAAACTCTCTTTATTCCACCTCTGAAAAACTCTGGTAGTGTTTCTAAGACTTATATCCAGTTTGTTGCTCCATAATAATTGACATGTTTCTTGTTTCCAAGCTTGATGAACAATTTGGTGGCTTCGTTTATCTGTTGTCCAGGCTTGCAGAAATCTGAAAGACCTGTTGGATTTGTCTTCTATGTTTTCTGTTGAAACAAAGATAAGGCAGTGGTCTGAGAATTCAGTTGCAAGGTGTTGCACCGTAGTTAGGGGAAACATAGAAAGCCAGTTTTTGTCCATAAAAGCTCTATCAATTCTTTCCTTGATTAATCTCATTCCCTCCTGGTTATTTTCCCAAGTGAAGCATTTCCCTTTAAAACCTAAATCAATGGCCCCAATATTTTGCAAAATTGGTTTCATGTATAATTTTTTCTGCCATAAAGGTCTACCTCCCAGCTTCTCATTTTCATTCATGACATCATTTAAATCACCAAGAAGTAACTATGATAATTTGGAATTCCCCAACATATCTCCCAACTCATTCTAGAAAGTGCATTTTTCACTTGTGTAAGGAGGACCATAGCAAGCATAGAGTTCCCAAACATTTAGACCATTTGGTCCTATAATATCACCGCATATAATTCTACCAGAATTCCACTTGATTTTCAAACTAACAAAATCAACCCAGATAAAAGCTAGACCACCTGCATGACCAATAGAGTCAATAACAAAGGAGGATGAGTACCCCAGAGTTTTGCAAACCTTTTGAATTCTGGTTTTGTCGCATTTAGTCTCCATGAGAAAAATACAAGAAGGGTTATATTTCTGCACCAGGTTCTCCAAGAAGTTTACCGTACCAGCTTTTCCTATTCCCATGCAATTCCACGAGAGGATGCTTGGGAGTTGTGGAGAGGCTTGTCTTGGCCCGCCTCCTCGTCCAGTTAAAAATCCTGGCCGGCATTGGAGCTTTGTCCCTATTCTCGTATATGTCTCGGGTTTTTGATATGAGAAGGACTGGGTTGCCTCGCATCTCCTTTCCAGTTGCGCCTTATGCTTCGCGATTTACTCTCGGAGTGTTTCCCATATTTAAAAGCTGGAGGTTCATTATTACTACATGAGGAGGAGAAGTCTATTAAGTTTGGGGATTTTTCTCCAGCCAAAGAAGGAAAATCCTCTCTGTGTTCACCAGTTGTCATGATCAGAGGTTTCTGATTTTCCACTTCCATGAAGAGAGTATTGATGCTTTTTTCTATCGAAGAGAGAAGTAAGGCTCTTTTTGGAGAACAATTTTCTAAAGTGACTGCAGCCCGTTTCTTAAATTTGAGTTTGTCATGATCTGTTTGAACTTTTGTATCATGGGCCTTTGAGATACCAGCCTTGCCTAGCCCAATATCACTAAGCAGGTCTGGTCATAGATCCATAAGATCCTTTTTTTTATGGGCCTTGTAGGTTGCAAAGCCTTTAACCATATCACCAGCCCATTTCCTTAATACCTAGGGTCAAAATTGGTCAATCTTATTTGATGGATCATTAACGCCCTTAAGTCTTCTTCCATTTGAAACGAGACTTGTCTGTCTAACGTTGCGTGTAATTTGCCTTTGCTATTGCCCATACAACTTACTAACCAATAGATAGGCTGAAAATGTCCACAATTAAGCCTAATTTAATGCCATACCCAGTTCTCTACCAACCCTAATTTTAATTTCAGTTAGCCAAACCTCTACGAAATTCAATATTACAAAATTATTACAATGACCAATTAATGTAAAAATAAAAGCCAAGTGTGTATATTTAAACAAATGCTTCACCTAACTCAAGGATAACATGTTCTCGTCTTGGAATATTTATTTCATATAATATTCTCCACTTACCTCAAGTCGTAGATTCAAAAATCACCATTTAAAATATTATGAAGCATAAATTGTTTAACATTCTTCAGTTTTCTACTTATATTTAATGATTTCTGAATTATTGACTTGTATTTTCTTATTTTACTTTTCCGTTAGAATGAGTGTCAAAGGCTCAGAACTAAGAAGTTCCCAGGAACCAGACCCAGTAATATTTTGGATTGAAGAAATAGAGCATTAGATTTGACCCACAGGTGGGTTTGGAAAACCCATTTTGACTTCTCTTTACCTTGTTTCTTTTTTCCTATTATCGTTTACTTTTTCATTACAATCTGTTTCAGTATCTGTCTCAAAAACAAAAGTCCAAATCAATCGATTTAGGATTGATCTATCTTTTATTACCTCTCTTAGCTTTTTACTTTTGACAAATAATGTTTTTTTGTTTTGTTTTTTGTTATTATTATACCTTTCTGAATTAGAACTGCTCATTTTGATAGTTTGTTCAGCGTATTTGCATCTCATTTCTGCACTGTAAAAACAAGGGGGGCCGATTAGGTCTCAAACTATACATCATTTTATTTTTTTGGTAGAAGACGATGGTATCATTTTGATAACAACTCCATATCTATTTGCACTTTATAATATTCTATAAAACTCATAAATTATCACAGTCCATAGATGAAAGTCATAAATTATATATATATATATGGTATAATATATATTATCCACTTGATTTATTGAAATTTACGACTTCAGCAAAATTAATCAATAAAATAGCACTTATATAGCCATGGGTTTCAAGTTTTCCAACTATATATGCATGATCATGATATCATCATCTGCATCACACACAATATTTTATTAATAAATTAGTCCTTATAGCTTTGAGTAATGTGAATTAGTATTAGAGAGTTTATGCACTGGTCATAAATATATATATCCCTTTGAGATATACACGCATATCTATTCCATTCCTTATTCTATTCCAATATGGCTCAAGACCAAGAACTCCATGACCAAAACTTGTCCCTCACCAATCCAAACCGGAGGGTGGTCCGCCGTCCGATCATACTAAGGCGGCGTAAGGTGGCGACGATCCGGCTGGGAGGAAAAAGAGCGGTGGGATTGATAGGGAAAGTGAGGAGGAGTATTAGAGTGAAATGGGTGAAATTACAATGGTTATACATGTTGAGGAAGGTGAGAGAGTACTATAGGAAAACGCTGAAGGAGCTGAAGGAAGCGAGTGCCACCATTGAAGCTTTCCAGCAAAGGGTTCTTCTGGAGACTTCTTTTGCTATCCCTGTTATGGGTGTCTCCTTCAATAACTATCCTTCTCTCGCTGCATCAAATCGCCCTCCTACACTTGCCATCTAAGCCTACTCATCTCTCCGAATTTATTTCTTATTCCTTCCCAATCACTGTCTTTTTGTTTTTTTTTGTTTGTTAATTTTGTTAAACCATTTAATGAATTGTATTTTCAACCAATCTGTAAGAGAGAAATATGAAACAGATCATGTAAATTCTATCGATCTCCTCAGTTCTAGTCAAAATCGATATGCATGTTAATTACTCTTTCTCTCACAAGTTTAAGGTGATAAAAGTTAAATTATTATTATTTTTTTTTTATATCTAATATTCATTTTCACAAGGTATGTTGTCCGGCTTTTTTTGGACTATTTTAGAATGTATACATATTTTTTTTGTTTTTTTGAATAATGTTGTTGAATAATCCTTTTAACTTTGATACTAATAAAAAATAAATTATCGTATATTTTATAATTTTATTTCTAATAAGTAATTAATAACATTATATGTATTTTATATATATAATTTACGCACACATGCAAGTTTATGAAATTATGGCGAAGAAAAGGGTGAACTCCAAATTATATATATCGACCCTTAAAGTTAGGGAGCTGAATTAACTAACCAAATTAGTATATATAAATTGTTATTTCTTTAGTTGGACGAGTATGGAACTAGCTATTCACCAAAAAAAAAAAAAAAAAAAGTATGGAACTAGCTTTAATTTTCTAGATATAAATAACTTGAATTTAGGCCAAATTATAATCATCTACTAGAGATTTAATATTGATCATGATTTCGAAGAATTCATGTATAAAATCCAGCAGCAGATATATAAGGTCAATTTAGTGATGATCTCAGATCTGACACTTTTGAGATGCAGAGATCTACATCCATCACCTATTCAAGGGTAATAGTCTGTATAAATGTTTGTAGAAAGATCAGAAGTAATACAGACACAGAGAGAATTACAACTCTCACAGACTATTAGTATACATAGATAAATAATTAAGATGAACAATAAATGATTTTGGATCTGTGTCTACACTTTATTCACTAGTAGGATAATAAAAATTTGAAAAGAAATCTGGTATTAGCAGTCATAAAAAACCTATCAAGAAAATAATATTAAAACTCATAATTAATTCTTTTTTTGATGAATAACTCATAATTAATTCGATTACACAGCACTACAGCAGACATCATGCGTCAGAAGATTCAGAACCCAGCCTGTTATACTCATCCATATTTATTAATTCGCATATGCATTGCAAATTTGCAATGCTTTTTGTCTCATTATATACGTGTCATATATATAATTTTGGTCCTGTAAACTATATTTCACAGTTTTAAAATGTATATCATTAATTATAATAGTTATTATTATTTTTTTATTACTGATTTATTATTCGCTATTTATATTTTAAAATTATTAAATATACTTTATAATAGATTTGATGTATATACTTGCATACCTCTATTATATAATTTTTTTTATTTGTTCTAGTATTTATTACTAATTTTAATTCCCATGCAAAATTCTCAATTAATGAATTAATATTAAAAAAATAATTTTTTAGAATATAGGACAAGTTGTTATAAATATAATCAATATTATAATAACTACCTGTGTATTTATAAGATGTATATTAATAATGATAATGATATGTATAAATTAATGTTGGTAAACGTGACGATCATATGCAATTATGCATAATGCAAAATACATAGGACAAAAAGCTTATATCACACACATATTTAAGATGCAAATTAAGCTGGAGCTTGACTTAGACATGATCTTTATCAGATCAGATCTGATTTGATTATATATGTAAATCTCACCATATCAACTGGGTTAAGACTAGTTCCCCAGGGGTGGAGAATTTGGAGCTGTTATATTTTAATTTTTTAATTTTTTAATTTTCGATTTTTTTATTGATTAAAAATAATTAATTAATAATTCGTTCAAAGTTGATGATAATTCATAACTTGAAGGATTTGGAAAACCAATTTAAAAAAGTACCCACCTCTCGCTGTTTAAACCTTGGAGGGAAAGGCAATTGCAACGACATGGTCCACGAAATTTTGGCTCAATGAGTTTAACGGTTGACCAATTAGATTATCTCAAATTATAAATCAATATAAACACAACCAGTCAATTCTCAGGATCAAGATCAATCTGGTTGACTGATAGTGATAATCATGATAGAGATATGTTAATTTAATGCATTGTATTCATAATTGTCTGCTTAAACAACTATAAAATATATTTGATATTTATTATATCTATATATAA
>QANX01005811.1:4489-162828 GCA_003254975.1 Ochetophila trinervis
GGGGGGGGGGGGGAGGGGAGAAACGGGAATTCTGGAAGACGGTGGAAAGGATAACAGAGTGATCAGAAAGTCAAAGGCTGATTGCCTGTTTTTTATGGAGACTAAATGTAACTTTAGGAGTATGGAGTGTATCTGCAAAAGGCTAAAATTTCCGAATTACTTTATTGTCGAAGCTCGTGGAACAACTGGAGGTCTAGCCTTAATGTGGACTGATGAAGTCGAGATAGAATGTATCTGGCATTCTAATAGAATAATGAACTGCATTTTGAAAGATATTTCTGGTAACTTTTCTTGGACCCTTCTTGCTTGTTATGGTACTCCCTACCGAGGGGGGGGGGGGGAAGGGAGAAACGGGAATTCTGGAAGACGGTGGAAAGGATAACAGAGGACATCAATGGCCCTTGGATTATTATTGGGGATCTGAATGAAGTGGTGAATGAGAATGAGAAGTTTGGTGGTAGACCTATTTGGAAAAAAATTTTGTTTCTGAAGTCTTTTCTGATGGATTCAGGAGGAACTGACTTGGGTTTTTCCAGTTCGAATTTTACTTGGAGTAATGGTAGAATGGGGTTGGCTTGCATTAAGGAAAGGTTGGATAGAGTGGTGTTTGATCATGGTTGGGTTGTAAAATTCCCGAGGGCTAAGGTGGAGCACTTACCTACAGAATGCTTTTATCACTGTCCCATTTTGTTAAAAATAGAGGATACAGAGCCATATATTCAGCGCCCTTTCCGTTTCATTGAAGCGTGGGCATCGGACACTTCCAGCTCCAATGTGGTTAAAAAGGCCTGGGAGGAGAACTGGAATGATAGAATGGAGAGTCACCAACTTCGCAGAAGCTTGTATAATACTGCTAAAGCTTTGAGAATGTGGAACAAAGATCATTTTGGAATGGCTCATACTAAGATAAAATTTTTGGAAGAAGAGCTGGAAGGTTTTAGCCTGGATAATAGCCAGAATATTGACATAAAGGAAATTATTCTTGAAGAGCTGAGAACTCATAGAGCTCAGTTGGAGTCTATCATTCGGCAAAAATCCCGTGAGTTATGGCTCAAGGAAGGGGATAAGAATTTGAAGTTCTTTCACATGAGCCTCATGGTCAGTAGGAGAAGAAATAAAATTATGGCAATTAAAGATGGCACTAACTGGATTCAAAATCACGAAGAAATAAGTAATTATTTTTTAGACAAGTTCCAAGAGCTCTTTCGATCAGGTCTACCATCGATCCCGGCTAATCTAGATGGTTTGGGTCAGAACTTAATTTCGGAGACAGAGAATATGGCTGTTATTGAGATTCCTTCAGAAGCTAAAATCAAAAGATGTATAGAAGCTCTCCATCCTCTAAAAAGCTTGGGTCCTGATGGATTTTCAGAGATCTTTTATAGTAGCTACTGGAATACGGTTGGAGAACGTATTGTGAAGTTTACTCAAGAATGTTTCAGGTTGAAGAAGGTGCCTTAAGGTGTAAACCGTACGTTTCTTGTTCTTATTTCCAAAACGAGCCACCCTACAAACTTCAATCACTTTAGACCTATAAGTCTATGCAACTTTGCCAACAAGATCATCTCAAAATTCTTAACGGAGAGATTGAAGAAGTTGATAGGGAGAATTGTGTCGCTGAATCAAGGGGCCTTTGTGGAAGGCCGGTGGATTGCGGAAAACACCATTTTAGCTCAAGAAGTCATTCATAAAATGAAAAAGCATAAGGGTAAAAACGGGCTCATGTTAATCAAGGTGGATTTGAAGAAAGCCTATGATAGGTTGGAATTGGAGTTTGTGGGAGCTGCTCTTAAGGCTTGGGGGTTTTCTCAGGAGGTTCAAGATATCATTAGTAGTTGCCTGAGCTCTGTCCAATATTCCTTGCTGCTAAATGAAGGGATCAATGGCTCTTTTTCTCCTAGTCGAGGATTAAGACAAGGGGATCCCCTATCTCCTTTCTTATTCGTTCTTTGTTCGGAATTTTATCGAGATTGCTTCAATGGGAAGAAGATGGAAGACGTCTCCATGGAATTAAAATCAGCCGCAATGCTCCTCCGATTTCACATCTTATGTATGCAGATGATCTTCTTGTGATGTGCAGGGCTAATGGTCAGGAAGCTTCGATGGTGAAGAGTTGTTTTGAGAAATATTTCAGTTGGTCTGGCCAGAAAGAGAACATTGATAAATCTAGTATTCTGTTTACTAAGAATACCAATAGAACTAATAGGTAGGCAGTGAAGGATATCTTTGGTTTCAAAGAGATGGCTAAAGATTCGGTGTACTTGGGAAATACTCTACTTTTGAGTAAAAACAGAACTAAGGATTTCAAAGTGTTGAAAGACATGATTAATCAGAGAATAAATGGTTGGAACCGATGCCTTCTCTCAAAAGCTGGGAAAGCAACTCTCATTACTTCGGTCCTTCAAGCTATTCCAACTTATTCCATGTCAACCTTTAAAGTCCCTAAAGGAATTTGCAAAGATCTCGACGCGCTGGTCCATAGATTTTAGTGGGAGAACAAGAAGGGGAATGTCAAGTTCTTGGCCTTGAAAGCTTGGAAGGAGTTCTGCAGCCCTAAATGCTAAGGGGGCCTTGGATTTCGGGCATTCAAGGATATAAATTCTGCTATTGTTGCTAAGCTCGGTTGGAAGGTTGGTTCGGATAACAGCAGTCTATGGTGCAGAATTATGAGAGCGAAGTATTTGAAAGAGAAGTCGTTTTTCGAAGCTGGTAATAATACTGGTGCCTCCCCGGGATGGCATGGAATTCAAAGCTCGAAGCAATTCATTCTGAAAGGGGCTTGTTATAAGATTGGAAATGGGTTATAGGTTAACCCGTGGCAGGAGCCTTGGCTTTTTAATTTTCCGGGCAAAATTCCTATAGCAAAAAAGAATGTGGATATTAGTAATTGGAAAAAGGTGATCGACCTTAGACTCCAGGATGGTTCTGATTGGAATAGAAGCTTAGTCAAGGAATTATGCACTGAGGAATCAGCAAAGGCCATTTTTCAAGTAGGGTGGACTAACTGTATAAGTGAAGATTGATTGGTGCGGTGTGGGAACAAGGATGGTATGTTTTCAGTCAGTAATTGCTATGCTATCAACTGCAACTCCGTTGATATGGCTCCGAGAATTTGGAAGGCTCTTTGGAAATCCAAATTACACAACCGTCTAAAATTTTTTCTTTGGCGTGCTCTGGCCAACGCCCTCCCTACGAAGGAAAAGCTTAGGAGTATTTTCAAAGATTTGGATAGCTCTTGTGTGGTCTGTGGGTGGGACATGGATAGCTCTCTACACATTCTGAAGGAGTGCCCTGGGATAAAAGCTTTGGCTTTCTCTAATAGATGGGGAGGAAGGATTGATGATTGGCAGGTTTCAAGTGTGATGGACCTGATTGAGTTTTGCCTGAACGCCCTCCCCCCCCCCCCCCCTTGGNCCCCCCCCCCTTTGGGGATGTGCATGGAGGACATGGATGGCTCTCAGGTCACTAATTTTCTGGCATCTCTTATGTATTGCTTCTGGAAATGACAAACTGTTCAAAGGCAGGATTTCTCTGGTTGAGGCGGGAAGAATGCTTAATCAATATGTTTTGGATTGTTTCGAGGGCTGCTGTACCTTTCGGTTTTTGAGAACCAAAAGAAGATAGAGGTTTGGTCTTGCCTAACCAAGGGTTGGTGAAAAGTTAACTGTGATGCAGCTTTTTTAGAGGGTAAGGCAGCAATCGCGTTTGTTGTGAGAGATGAAGATGGTTTGCTGGTTATGGCTTTGACAAAGCTGATTTCCTCTCATTCGGTGTTTGATGCTGAGATGCAAGCTATTGATTGGGCAGTTAGTTTTGCTTCTAGAAGGCCTTGGTTTAATCTTTGCTTCTCGTCAGATCCTCCAAATGTGGTGAATGACATTAACTCTCCTCTTGACCCTGTGGGATGGTACTCTAGGAAGATCATTTTGAATATTAGACAGATTATCCTTTCTAAAGACTGGAAAATAGAATGGAATTCTAGAAATTTCAACAAACTTGCTGACCTGTGTGCTAGGAAAACTCTTTTAAATAATTGTAATTTTATGCTTTCTGCTTCCTCTGTTGGAAGGCTTCCCAAGGATCTTCATGACTTTTATGCTTTAGATCTCATGGGAAGTTTCTGTTTGTAATCCCTTTTTCAGGGTTCTTTTGTGCTTAATAGCTATCCTTTTATCAAAAAAAAAAAAAACACATTCTTTAAATAAACTCTTTAAACGGCTAAAATGTGAGATTTTTGAATCCTACGTCACCAGATGATGATATTTAACATTTGAGAAGATGAATATGGATATTGTATCATAGCGTGAGACCCACATAAAGATGTTGTGTCCTAGATATGGATATTAGTCACCTCTCACTTCTAGCCAGCCAATCGATTGAGTTTTTGTATAACTAGATTTCTATATGGCTTGGCTTGTAATTTCTAAAAGGTGATTAAGGCCTGTGGCTTGAACATGATCATTTGGGCTTGTTTTTATTTGGAGTCTCACATATTATCACTATTTGTCTCTCTTACTTTCAAATGCCCTCAAATGCTCTAAGCTCTTTTAACCCAATATATAAATCATCCATAATGAATTTATCAATTATTAATAAACTGTAACATTTTATTTTTGAAATAGTGGAGAAATTTTTTATCCTAAAGTCTTGAATCCTAGATGTAAAAAATTTTACTAATGGTTTTTGCCAATTTAACTGTTCTAATAGGATAAAAAAATGCCACAATATTAATAATAAATATATATAATTAATAATATATATAACTTTACTCATTAAAAATATATATATATATATATATTTATATGTAACTTAAAATTTTCTATTTTTACCTAAACAAACTTAAAATTTTCTATTTTTTTTATTTTTTTTTAAGAGGGCATAAATGAAATCCCCAAACAGAGCCCTACTAAATAAAATCCCATCTATCACTATCTTTCTCAAGTCTCGTCCCTTGTACGGCTCTCCTCGTGGAGAATATTATTAACTTCCATTTCCACCATTGTCAAACTACGAAAAACAAAAACACAGAGAAAAAAAAAAAAAATCAAACACAAACCAAACAGACCCTAATGCTGGATCCAGCAAACGATTTGCTTCCTCCTCCTTCTTCCCCAACCAATTCCTCCATTTCCTCCTCCGATCTCGACACTGAGGTAAACCCATTTCTTCCTTTTTCGTTTCTATTTCTCAATCAAACACTTTTAATCTTCTTCTTTTTTTGAATTTTTTTTAATGCATTTTTCTGCGGATTTCAAACGCAGTCTACAGGCTCATTCTTCCATGATCGAAGCACCACTTTAGGAACCCTAATGGGTGTCAGTTTCCCGGCGATCACCTTCCGAGCACAGTCGCAGAACCATCGGGAAATCCACGCTGCTTCATCGTCGACCGGAGCTTCTTCGTCAATTAACGGATCGCGGAAGAGCAAGAAGAAGAAGAAGAAAAACTCCACCGCTGCTGCTTCGGCGGCGGCGGTGGTGGTGGCCGAGAGACGGAGGAGATGGTGGCGGCTCTGCAGGGACGACGGCTCGAAGCCGGCTTCGCTGGGAGAGTTTCTTGAGGTGGAAAGAAGGTTCGGAGACGGCGCGTTTTACGGTGCGGCGGCGGAGCTTGAAGGTGTGGTGGTCGAGGAGAACAACCAGCCGAGGAATGGTCGGGTTTTGTTCGCCGACGGGAGGGTTCTTCCGCCGGCGGAAGTGGATGAAGATACATCGGCGACGACCGGTGCGCTCTGTAGGTTTCCGGTTATGCTCACCGGGATCTGCAGCGGCGGTGTGGGATAAAAAAAAAATTGAGAATGATTCCCGATTCACTTTCTTTTTTAATTTTAATTTTTTTTATTTTTCACTTTTAAAAATTTATTTCCGTAGATTAATGATATAAGAAAAAGAAAAAAAATATTCTTTTAGCTTTTGTTTTGTTGCTTTTGGTTTCTACAGGCGGTTAAAAAAGCTTGGTTTGGCTTTGGCTTTTGGGACTTGTTTTTTTATTTATTTATTTTTTATTTCCTTTTCTTATTATTATTTTTATTTATAAAAATCAATTATGCACCCTATAATTATATACCCATAAAATTATCCAAAGTTGGGACAAAACGACTAAGTTTACGCTGTCGCTTTCATAGAGTACTTTTTCTAAAACCTATAATTCAAGTAAACTATTTGTCTACAATACAAGTTGCTATTGGAGGTTCATGGAGGAGGGAAGGCTAAGAATTTCAAACAAATTTTGGTCCTCTTGGCATTTTTTTGTCGTCACTTGTGTTGAATATTCTAAATTTCTAGAATTGCTTTGCTACAATAGTGTGTATCTTTCTTCGTATATAGATGGATTTTTTGTGGATGGAGATGGACTTGACACGTGTCCATAAATACGTACTTACATAGAATTGTGAGTAGTAGACTTTTATGCTCTAATTATATGGACATTTTTTGAATATGAGATATCTATGTATACTGAAAAATTCTATAGGTTTTTTTTTTTCTTGGATCAAATTCTATAGGTTGTTATTATGAGAAAAAGCACACATTGATTTGTGAGCATTTTTAGGTGGATTTTGCGCTTCTGGGAAGTACAAGTATTGTTGTTCAATCTCTAGGGAATTTTTTGATGAATTCAATCTCTAGGAGTTCATGATTATAGTACAGGATGAGGCTAACAATATGCATCTGAATGAGATTTATATCTCACCATCATATATGATAATCACTTATAATTACAATGGAGAATATTTTTATCCCAAAAAAATAATAATTTTTCTACTATACTGCTTCGAGAAAATATAATAGCAGTACTTATTATTATGGCTTAATTATTTAGCATTAAGTATATGGCCTCTCCACAATTCATGGGTTTAAAAATATTGTATTTTCAGAGAAAAAAAAAATGATGTTTAATATTATCAATATTATAGTTTAACGTTTCCTTTAAAGACAACCCAAAGACAATGTTAATGCTTCTGTATATACATAAAGTCAACTTGCAAAGTATTTAGATATTAAAACTTTCACTTTTCACATACTTTACAACAACTTAGCAGGTTATTAAAATCTTTAATTATTTCTTATTGTTTTACAAATATAAAGTACTAAACATGACAGTCCATCCACATAGTATGGATCTGTGTTTTTAATTTACAAATTATTTAGATGTTTTTTTTCCCTTTACGTTTGAAGGCATTCTTCTCACAAAAACAAAAACAAAAAGATATTATTCTCAAAATTTTGTGCATATAAAAAGTTATTTGAAATGAGCTCGTCAATTATTTTCTGGCACTACTTTTTTTTTTTTTTTTTAATGGCATAATTTGATTGAGAAAGCAATTACGGAATTCCAATTGACTCCTCATCAGTGATTACTGGTAAATATCGATTGGCAACAGAGTCAAAATGTCTCATAAAGGTTTGATTTCTACTGACTTTGATTTGCCATAAAGGTTTCCCTAGCTCTTCTTTTTATTGTAATAAGTCAATTGCTTTGGAATTAAAACCAACACCAAAAAAATAAAAAAGTTAAAAAGGTCAATCACTTTGGATTGAAGAGAACCCATTTGGACTTTCTTTTAGTATTAAATAGTATGAATTATTGTAATGCATCGTAATAAATAATGAATCCACAATTTGTACAGCATGTTTTTAAGTTTTAAATATATTATATTAAAATTTTAATTTATATTTTATGCTATATTAAATTTTAAATATATCACATTAAATTTTTAATTTATATTTTATATCATATTAAGTTTTTAAATTTTAAATATACCATATTAATCTTTCAATTTATATTTTATATCATAATATGGAGCATAGATTGATATTTTAACGTGGTCTTATTTATTGTGATATAACATATAAACTGAAAGATTAATGTGATATATTTGAAATTTAAAAATCTAATATGATATAGAATGTAAATTGAAAGCTTAATGTGATACACTTGAAACTTGAAGGTCTAATGTGACATAAAATGTAAATTGGAAGCTTAATGTGATATATTTGAAACTTGAAAACTGAATGTAAAAATTTATCAAACTATAAAGTATTAAAGTTCATTTATCTCTAATGAATTTGTGAAATTCAATACATTTTTTGTGTAGTCCATTTTTAATTCTATTATACGCTTAAATAATGCTTCAACCTCAAAAAAGTAAATATATATATATATATATATGCTTGGATACTATACTATCTTCAATTCTTCATGGAGTGAAATAATAATGGAAGAGATTTATTATATAGTTTTCCTGGTTGGACTAAAATTCGTCAACTTTTGTTTTTGAATTAAAATGGAGGAATGTTGGGTTAACTTAGCAAATTGGAGGTGTAAAACCTTTGTTCAAATAAGTCTTAAGATTGCATTATAAACCTAAAAGATAAAAATTTTAATTTTTTTTTATAATAGTTATAGAATTTTATAGAATATTGAAATATTAATAATTTTTTAATGATTTATACAATATTTATGTTATATAACATTTAATTTATAATATAAAATTATATATTGACATTAAAACAAAACGTATGTAGCTAGCTTCGAGGAACACCTAAAACGTAGGAAATCAAAACAAGTAGTAGTTTTGAGTAGGCATGAATTAGTTATCATGATTGCAAAAGAAGCAAAAATGGCAAAGCCACATTTTTTTTTGAGATAAATAAATCAAAATCATATCATTACATGTGATAAAAAAATAAAATTTTAATGCTCTTAAAGAATAATTTATAATTAATTTGTACGGTTGATATTTAATAATTTAAAAAAAAAATTATATATTGGTATAATTTAGTTAAAATTTACAAATTCAGTCAATTTAAAAATTATGTAGCTATGTGGCTTTTAATTTTTTTTATTGTACCAAAAATTAAAAAATATAATAAAAAATTTAATTTTTAATTTTTATTTTTGATATAATTAAAAACAAAACAAAAATCAATTTTAAAGCACGTAATTTTTAAGTTGATAAAATTTAATAATTTTAACTAAATTTGACAAATTTATAATTTTTTTAAATTATATAATATTAATTGTTTAAATTAATCGTGAACAAATTTAATTTAAAAAAATAACAAAATGTATTTTAAAAAAAAAATTGTCAATTTGATATGTCACCTGAAAAACAGTTTTGAGCTGTAACAGTAGCTATTTCATTCTTAAGATCGTAAAAAAAAAAAATGAAACTAATAATTGTAACTAAATTGTTTACAAAATGAGGAAAACAAAAAAATTCTAATAGATTAAGTAAAAAGATAGGATCGGTCTGCTAATGATGATTTATTAATTTTTAATTATTTGCATTTGATATTTGTTTGAACTTTTTAGAACTAAGAATCTAATTTCCCCATAAACAAAATTTAACATAATAAATCAAGCTGGTTATGCAACTTAATTTCCGGAGACAAAAAGTTAATATAAGGTGGGGCTAGACTTACACCAATGGAATCTGACAGGCAATGCAACAAAATTGAAAATGGAGTTTGTTTTGTTTGTATGTTTTGTTTTTGTTCATAATAATAAGGAACGGCTCATATTTCATTTTCAAATAGTGGGGGCAGATTAAAGAAAACAAATGGCCCATACCATATTTTTTTTTTTTTTTCAATTAAATAGATTTTTAAGAAAAATGAATAGCAATTAATATAATATATCAATAAAATTTAATTTTCCCAATTACATGTAATCGATCGGGCACCACCAGCTGCCTAATTTACTATATATTTATATGTACAACACATTTTTTTTGTTTTTTTGTTTTTCTATAAATTTGAATAGAATTCTTCATCATTGAGAAGAGTGAACAATCTATCCAATAATTTCTAAATCTAAGAATAAAAATAAGCAACAAAACTTAAAATTAAAAAAATTAAAAAAAAATTATGTTTCACATCAATAACTACATGGGATTTTTTTTTTTCAACTTTCAACAATGGTTTCCAAAGCAGGCCTCCAAGATCTTTGCTTAGAGTATCTCTTTGCTGGTTCTAAATTGATAGCAGGAATATCAGTGCTATTATCCAAATTCTTAGCTTCTGAAGGGAAAATACAAAACTCACTAAGAACAGGGAAAATCTTGCCAAAGTTGGTACTAAAACTTCCATTTTTGAGTGCTTTGGAGGTTTTGTAAGTGAGAGAGCTCATTTCTTCAAAAGTCAGAACAGAGTAAAGAAGGTCCATAGGAAGAAGAAGATAGAGTTGTCTTTTCTCTAGCTCTTCATCAGCTGAAAGGCCTTGAATCCTATTACCAACTTTGAGACTGTTTAATTCACAGACAAACTGACCTGGGTTTTCAACCATTAGCTCTGCTGCTTTTACTGCTCTGCTGTAGATTTCTATTCTTCCATCTGTGGACAACACTTTTCTAACTCCATTGCTGTTTGAGATTATTGATGGAGCACAAGATGCCACATTACCCATTAGAGAAAAAAGAAACACAAAGATGAGTAAAATTGATAATTTCTCTTTGTTTTCTCTCTGTGTTTGATAAAACTTGTTTGGCAGCTGATGGGAAACTGACAGAGTCACTTCGAATATAAATTGAGTTTTTTGCATGCAAGATGGTAGTTGGTAAAGAAGACAAAGAAAGAGAGATGGTCCTCTGTCGGCTAGTAGAGGTTTGTTGTAGCTTAAAATGCTGCACCAATAGACTCAAGGTAGACATATATGGGAGTCAAGGGATAGAAATTTTTTTATATTTACCATGGTGTAACAAATCATTAATAATCGAATTTAATTACATGCTTAATTTGATGTTGCACAAAGTTATAGGTAAGTTGGTTTGTATTGTACATAATTATTGATTATTACACATATATAACATGACTTAGTTGTTGCATGTAATACTTTATCAAAAATTGAGTGAAGCAAATCACATGTCACTTAGTGGCATTCAAAGCATATAATTATTTTGCAAAGGCTATATGTTTTTCATTAATTTTACAGATTGTTTGGTTTATGTTGTCTTCATGTGTTGTACGTGATTTTTAATTAGCAAACAAATGGCATGACATAATTTTTTCAAGGATGAGCAAAAACATATTATATTTTTTATTGTAAATGTTAAAATATATAATTTAATTATGGTTATTTTTTTATAAATTCGAATTTATAAAAATAGTATTATTAAACTTATTTTTTTAATACTATTTCTCCTTTCATCTTTGTATTCTCTGATTGTAAGTAGAGGTAGCTTTCAATGCTTATACTGTTGGAATTCACATATGTTGATTTGAAAAAATGCAGTAAAATTTCGAACTTACTATTGCACTCTGGTTGCATGAAAAGCCAATGGAGACAGAGCTGTCACCCTAACAGACCCTTCCTTTCTTTTTGAAAAAAAAAAAAAAAGTAAATGTCATTTTATATTAGTACTTCTTATTTGCTAGTAAGGTATGCACATGGTGAGGCATGGAGAAACTGTTTGTCAATGTAGGAGACCCAGTTAAGGACACTACCAGCCTAATGATTGGATATGGTGACTGGCAATTTCTTGATTTGATTCCAGCACCAGAGTCACCTAATTCATAATTTTACAACTATATATATATATATTAGAGAGAGAGAGAGAGAGAAGGAACTAAAAAACATATATCTATGCAAATAACTTTCAAAGATATGAAAGCAATATCTTGACGAATTGCTAAATTGTCAAATCTTTTTTCTAGGTATGCAGTCACTCTTCAATGCTAGGCTGCTAGCTTGAGAAAATATTCCATAATCCATGTTACTAATGATTTGAAACCATTTTGTTAATTGCAAACCAGCCTTAGTTTTTTCCACTTTAGAAAAATGAACAAGTTGAACAGCTTCTTAGTTCTTAAATTTTTAATTTTTATTTGAAAAAACAACAAAAATCTTTAGTCAAATGAGTTCTTGGTCCCTCACCCCCTAACCACCACCACAAAAACAAAAGGATAAAAAAAAGGGAAAATAAAAAGAAAAATAAAAAAAGCAAACAAACAAAAAAACTTCTGGCTTCTTTTTTACCCACCTACTATGGCAGACATTTAAGCAAAATAGGAAGGTAATTTTCCAATTTTGCCCTTGAAACATGCTCATCAGATGAAATTTTTCGCTAGAAATTGTAATTATGATGCTAGGGATGAAAATGGGGGTGAGATTTAAGGCTTTTCTAATATTAATGATTTTATATTCTCCTGGTTAAGTCTTCTTTTCTTTCTTAACTTTTGGGTTTTAGGGTACCTAAAAACCATTAGAAGTTTAGTCACAGATGAGTGTAACAGACTGAGAACCAATGGTTGGCAATTTGGAGGTTGGATTCTGAATAAATTTGGTTGGTTCATTTTGTCCTAAAAAGGAATACAATCAAGACCCAGATCTCAGAATGTTTGTAAGAAGCTGCACATACTTCCAAGGACAAAATGCCAAAAAGACTTGTCAATATTTTGGTTTAAGGCCGGCAAAGCTGAAACACCAAATCTGCTAGCATGGAGACCATATTTTAGTGGGTCCCCTTTTACCCTCATGAGTTGTAGAAGAGAATAGTTTAGGCATTGATGTTCCAACTTCCTACTTTTCTTTCATGGAAAAGTACCATGGAAAAAAACTTGGTAAAAAATATTTCTGCAAAAAGTTTTAGAGGAAATTTCTGGTGTTGTACTGGTTAAATAATAATAATAATGAAAAAGTAGTGAGGAAATTCCTTTTCTACAGTTTCTCAAAACCACCCATAGATTAGAAAAAACAAGTCCTTAAAAGCTGCAACAAAATCTGTGGACTTTATTCTGTGAAGTGGTAAAAAATGCATCCCAGAGAAAGCCCCACGTATATTGGCTTCGATAGATTGACTAAAGCACAGTTCTTTATGCGTCCGTCATTGTTATCTTGTTCTCCTGTGTAACTGTTACTTCACATTGATATATTATTTACAGACTGTATATTACTTTGTTAATATATAATATTATTTCATTTATAAACAATATTATTTTGTTTATGAATAACATTAATTCGGTTGTTTTACAATCTTTAAGGGATTGTACCCTAGCCTAATCCATCATTATATAACATTTGCCTCCCTTTTTTCTAATCAAACTTCTGCCTTTTTTTTTTTNAGAAGAGAATAGTTTAGGCATTGATGTTCCAACTTCCTACTTTTCTTTCATGGAAAAGTACCATGGAAAAAAACTTGGTAAAAAATATTTCTGCAAAAAGTTTTAGAGGAAATTTCTGGTGTTGTACTGGTTAAATAATAATAATAATGAAAAAGTAGTGAGGAAATTCCTTTTCTACAGTTTCTCAAAACCACCCATAGATTAGAAAAAACAAGTCCTTAAAAGCTGCAACAAAATCTGTGGGACTTTATTCTGTGAAGTGGTAAAAATTGCATCCCAGAGAAAGCCCCACGTATATTGGCTTCGATAGATTGACTAAAGCACAGTTCTTTATGCGTCCGTCATTGTTAGCTTGTTCTCCTGTGTAACTGTTACTTCACATTGATATATTATTTACAGACTGTATATTACTTTGTTAATATATAATATTATTTCATTTATAAACAATATTATTTTGTCTATGAATAACATTAATTCGGTTGTTTTACAATCTTTAAGGGATTGTACCCTAGCCTAATCCATCATTATATAACATTTGCCCCCCTTTTTTCTAATCAAACTTCTGCCTTTTTTTTTTTCCGTCAATAAAAAAGACATACCGGTAGTATAATCATAAGCCTAAAATGTATTTAGCAAGTTGATCGACCTCCACATCTTTTTTTAACTCGATAGAAATCCTCAATGAAAATTTATGTCGCTAAAATCTCCTTCTTCCCGTGCAGTAGCAGTGGAGATGAGCACTTGAGTTCAAATAAAGCTACCAAGACTCAAACCTCATATACATGCATATTGCATACCATCTAAATCTAATTTCTTATGTTAAAAAGCTTTTTTCATGAAAGTATTTCATATATATGTAGTCAATTGTGCAATCAAAGTAAAGTGAGCTAGAACCAATGCATGGGAATAACCATTTCTTGGGAAATTCAGTTTTCTCCATTCGCAAAGTATATTACAGAAAATAATAAAATAGAATGTTTTTCTCTTTTATTTTCTTTTTTTTCCTTGTTTTCTTTTGGGAGAGTATATTTGAGACAATTGTTCTTTACAAAGTCACTACAATATACAGTGATTCTTAAGCTTCATGCATGTTGAATTTTTAAGGTTATAAACTATTGTGGAAAGTGAGCTTCAATTAACCTGTTCGCCACTAGTCAGGCGTCTCTTCTCTTCCTCAACTTGTTCAAGCAAGGCTTCGAGTTCTGCTTCTGACAGACCTTCTAACCGCTTCTGTAAATCCAAAGTTAGGCCTAATTTGTGTTAGGGATATATATATATAATTATTCTCTCATCCAGAAGCTACGGTCCGGGATCGCATCGCTAATAGTAGCTATTAATGACAATTCTCGCACGAATCACATGATGAAAATTTGAGATTTGTTTGTCACTAACATGTTATCGGTGACAATTTTATTTAAATAAAATGAGGATATCTTTAATTTATAATTTTCTTATATATAATGGGAAGCAACCTACAATGATAGATGATGCATGCATATTTCAGAACTGAAAAGCACAATTATTGATAATACAATATACTGGAAAAAAAGAAAGAAAAGAAAAACTACACCTCCATGACTTTGTTTTCATAGTCGCGTATTTGTTGAGCATAAGTCATCTCCTTATTTGAAACTCTAAATATATAAGTTGAAATCCACCCGATGGTCAGGCCTAGCACCAATACCAGCTGAACTACATTTCCTGCTTGTAAAGGATCAACTCCAGCAAACTGAACAAGAAAAATTGACATGATTACATAATATAGTTAAATACATCAATGGATGCATATACACATTAGCAAGGCGATTGGAAATGAGAAAACGTAGTTATGAAACATGTACATCAAATATGTTCCAACTGTTACTTCTAACAATTTCTCAGAATATATATCCAAATCTTCTAATTCAAACTATATATTTGGTATATGGATTAGAATGAGCAAGAATTTAAAGAAAAGGGAACAGATATCAAGCGCAAGTTAAATTTAGAATAATTCGATAAGACAGAGAAAAGGTACCTCTAATCCACTTTTCAAGCCAATACCGAGAATAGTTACTCCAACTCCAATCAATAAAACATCTTTTCTTGAGTATCCAAAAGGTGTCTGCTGTAAAATCAACAAAAAAGTGTATACCACTCAGATTACTTTCTTCTTCAAATGGATATTTCTGTTAGGGTGACATCGAAATCAATGAACACGTTTATGGAACTCAAAAGTAGTAAGTTTTGTCTTCTCTAACTCTTAACTTCTAGGTAGATTGACAGTTAGAATTCCAACACTCTTGTACAGACCAGATAGAGCAAAAATAATTAATCATTTTCCTCTAGTGTTGGAAAATAAAAACCTATTATTGGCCTAATCTTTCTAAGAGCTACACTTCAAGAACAAGTGGCTCATTAACAGTGTTAGATCTAGAGATTTTGTGCTCCAGTTTCTGCAGTTACATCTTCAAATATTGCACAAGTTTAGTAACACTAAATCATTAAGATTCAAGTGTCAAATTTTCCTTCTTCTTTTTTTTCTTTTTTCTTTTAAACCTTACTGTTCCAAATCATTCTTATTAGATACAAAAAATCAATATAAAAAAANGATCTAGAGATTTTTGTGCTCCAGTTTCTGCAGTTACATCTTCAAATATTGCACAAGTTTAGTAACACTAAATCATTAAGATTCAAGTGTCAAATTTTCCTTCTTTTTTTTCTTTTAAACCTTACTGTTCCAAATCATTCTTATTAGATACAAAAAATCAATATAAAAAAAGTTGAAAAGGAAAGTACACAGCATAATTATCTGCAAGTACAGACTGTACAGTAGAGGACCAAGGGAATGCTACTTCAACCCTCTGAAACAATACCCTATAGTATGTATTATTGTCCGCCAGTAGATTATTCGCGATATCATTAATAGCATAAATGTTAAATCAGAAAATGGCAAAACATATCGGGATAGACAAACTCCTTATCCATATGGAATTACAATGGGTACAAAGGCAAGAATAAAGAATTTTGTAAAGATAATATTCTTTTTTGCAAGACCAAAAACCAAAAATCTAGATGTCTCCCTCCCTGCATATATAAATATTTTTATTATTTGTTAAAAAGGAAGGGGGGGGGNGGGGGGGGGGGGGGGGTGGTTGGGGGGAACACAAAGAAAGGTTCTGCACAGGTGAAAACAAACTCTAGATTTCTTGAAACTCGAATTATAATATAAATTTATAAACTTTTAAATCTAGCCAGTGTTAAAAATATTAGAGTCATAATATTTAGTATATTTATTATTTAGTAAGGATAGTTTAGCCTCTATAAATTATCTTTTTATTATTGTTTGGCTGATAATTTTGCAATAAGAAACCTTGCATTCTTTCCTCTCTTCCTCTTCTTTCTTTTGGTTTGCTTTGTGTTGAATATCTTAACAAAGAAATATATTGGATATGAAATTATTAGAATAAAAAACTAACAAGTATTTCAAAGCACATCACATATCTAATCTTAAAGCTGAAATCACCTATAAAGAAGGCCAGCATAGATAACAACTACAGTACTCCTTACCTCCCCCACCAAAAAGAAAATTAGTTCTTCCTATTATCTATTTTGTTAACTTTAAAAGTAATTCTTTAGACCAGGCAATGACAAGTTAAAATGTAATAGAGATAGCAACTCCTTGGCCATTTGGTATTAAACTTAGTAAACAAATGAAAAAGTCATTATTTTTGGTAAGCACACAGTCCTTTAATCTCGGTATGTGAATGACAAATAAATTTATAACGAGCTGACAGAACAAGCTAATGCAATAAGCTCAGACAGTATAGAAAAATGATATTGCAGGGTTCAGCGTTAGTAGTTGCTCATACATGCCTTGGAATGATCCGAGGAGTCATCTTTGCTGTCATTGGAGTTTGAAGAATTGCTACTTCTGGGAATGGTATATAACACCCTTTTCGAAATTATGCCTTCAGATCCTCTTGGCTGAAAAGGGAATGCTTTCTTCTTATAAAAGTTCTGAGACATGACATTTCCTGAAAAATTAAGTATAAGATGTAGCATAATCCGATGAATGAAAAATGGTCTCAGAAGCAAAGAATTTGATTTTGATAGCTCCAATTGACATTGGAAAGGTCATAACATAAGCACTTCTCGGTATTTCCAATTGCACATGGTAAATAGTGATAACAAGTGGAAATACACTTCAAACTTCCAAAATTGTCAATTTGTCATATATATGTGAAATACTAATTTCAAAAATTTATAATACTAGATTTTCTAGAACAGAACATGAACTCTGAGAATAGGGGCATGCTAGTCAACCACCTAGAATCGATCAATGGCTGCTAAACAAAAGGTGTCCTTTACCGAGCAAGCTAGCCAACTGCAAACTAGATGATGCTTATCAAACAACAGACCTTGTGTAAGAAGATGAATTTGCAATTGCAACTAAACCTAATATGTTAACAATTACGACATTATCAAATACAGGTGTTAACAACATTTCCTCAAGGAACAAGAAATATAACACCCTAATTCCTAAGTATAATCGTCATGGAGCCATGTTGGGCGAGTTTCTAAGCATTCATAGAACAAGGTTCTTCAACTATGTTTTTTATATAAACACGATCTTTACTCACACAGTCAAGATTAAATAAAAATTATATACACGAACAGTTGAGTGAGCAACAAAAATATGACGGGGATATAAGCATTCCATGGTTTACTAAATTAGGAGCACAGCCACCCTATTAGAAGAACTGTAGATGAGGTGAAGGAGCTTGTGAGCTTACTCCAAATCCCTTCATAGAGTGAGTGACACATATAACATCCATAATAACAAATCGTAGGAAACTTAAAATTTCCATGCTCTATTACAGGTAACAAATTGGGCTCCATCTATCCCTAAAATGCTTAAGCTGATACAAATTGGGCTCCAACCAACCATGTATATCAAGCTATCAAATATCACCAACCAAATTAAGACTCGTCAGTTTTGCAACAAGGCAAAGAAATTGTGATCACACACATATTCTTCGAGTTTAGAAAGAAACTCCAACACCAAAGGACCTTAAAAGTAATTAAGCTTGAAATCAAAAGTAAAAGCCTCCACTTTGAAATAAATCAAAATGCAAAAGCTGGAATAATTCAAGAAAAGCATGTCAAAATGAACAACAATCCAACTCACCTCTCACCAAACCATCAAAAGCCCTCCCAACTCGAAAACGTGGAAGAGCCGAAATACCCGCAAAGGAGATCACTCCCTTTTCACATAATATGCCGGAATTTGTAACATTTCCAGGAGTAACAAAGGCCATACCTGCAATATGCTTCACAGGGAAAACATAAATTTCTAAAAAAAATAGCCAAAAATAAAATTAAAATCTAACTCATTTGAGCAACTAGTGCAAGACCCAAAATCAGGAATAAATGTTCTCTTAACAATTTTTCCAGACTGGTTCAGTCGTTTTTTTGCATACTGACTCGCAGAGGAAAACATACCATAATGAAATTAAATTAAATTAAATTAAAGATGAAAATAAGAGAAAAAAACAAACTTTCCAGTGACAATGAACAAAAAATTGAGTAAGGAAGAAAGAATACCAGATTGCAGGTAGAGAAAGCAGAAAGAGAATGGTTACCGTTAAACGAATTGCAGATGAATGGTAAATAAACCCCCTATCCATCCATCGTCTCGATCAACAAGCTTCTTTTATATGGGTCCCGCATTTTTAAATATCAGAGACTGGCTTTAAACAACTATGGCCTGTTTGGCTTTCTTTTTTTTCTTTTTTCATAATTTTTTTTGGTTTATTAGCTTTGTTAATTACTGAATTATTTTAATTACCAAAAAATTACTGAATCATTAACATAGTTGCATTTTGGTTTTTAATTTTTTTTTTCTTTTTTTGCACTTTGATCTAAATTTCAATTTTTAGTGTATGATTGGTTTTTAAACTATTCTTTTGAAATTTATAGTGCACTTGTGGCCGTTTGACAGTACTAGAAGCCTGTACAATATAATTTTGGCAAGATTTTCACATTCCTATAGGCAGCTTATAGAGTACGGTTTTTATTTTTTGTTTAATATAATAAAATTTATACAATAACATAGAAAATTTATTCAAATATCTTTAACTTTTAAATTTTATAAAGTTTCAATAATTATTTTACTAATTAATACTATTTAACTTTAAATAAAATAAATATTACCACAAAATGACAATAAAATAAGTCAATTTAATATATAATAATGTAATTATTTCAAAAAATGATCCATAATAATAAAAAAATCAATTTCATTTATTTTAACCAATGAAAAAAATTATTTTAAAAAATAGGTGAATAATGTTAAGAGATTAATTTTTTTATTTTTAATAATTTAATTTTTTTTAAATTATATGATTAGTAATAAAAATCAATTTTATTTTGTCAAACATAATTTTTTTTATACAAAATTATAGTATAATACGTTCTTACACCATACATTAGACAATATGGCAGTGTTTGGGATGCTAGATGAAAGAGGAAATTAGATTTTTATACTCTCTTATCCAATGTTTGGTGCTGTCAATTTTAGAAAATTAAAAAATAAAGATGAATATAATATAGTCCAATACATTACAATACAGATCAGTTCAATACAACAAAATTAATACAGTACATTTATGCATAACAAATGTGCCCTAAATGTAATATGAAGAGGTATTGTATGGTTGTTGATTTTTTTGTTGCAGTGAATGCAGCTTCATGCCTTAAGATTGTTAAAAATTAGATTAAAAATAGTTTTAGATCAATAGAGTATTGATAGCTGAAATTTTAAAGATTAAAATGCCAAAAAAAAAATTAAAGAAAAAAGTGCAACTATCAACATATAATGATTAAAAAAGCTAATAACCCTAATTTTCTTTATTACCACTTTCATTTTCTGTTGATGGTATTCTTCTAATTACATATCAGAATTTATTTGTTAAATTTTGGTTACTTACTGAATTCATCCATTTATTTTTGTTAATTATTCTCTTTTTAGTGGTTGAATTAAAATATATTATTTAAAACAAATTATAAATTACCAACATGTACTCTAATTATGAAATTTAAATTTCTCATCATATGCGTATAAAAGAGAGTTTAATAGAATAACATTAGTTAGCTATAGGGATGAGTTTCATATTAAAAATCAAAATAAATTTAAGTAAATATCATTTAAAATTGGAATATTTCACTGTATAATGAAGGGTATTACACCAACTACATTTTGTTTTTGACACAACTAGATTTTATTTTAAGAAAAAAAAAGTCTAGCACCAGCCATCAAGTATGAAGTTCCAAACATTAATTTCAATAGCTTCCTTTCTATTTTGTAAGCTATACATAAACTATCTTTTACATGCATTTTACATATTAAAATTTCAAAAAGTTGTGCACAAAAAAATGAAACAAAACTAAAAATGAAGATGTTCTTGTATAAAATAGAAAGACAAATAATTTTTCCTGCAAAACTAGCAAACACAAAAAGAATGTTCAGTGTAATTTTTTTCCACTGAAGTTTTAACACATGACCATTCACATAATGACAGAAATATATGAAAACATCGTATACTTTAACAAATATTTATTTCAACTTTCTGTACTTAATTCCCTTGTACTATACCTTTTTTTTTTTTTGTTGGTGAATTACCATATATTGTACTTTTTTTTTGGTAAAACCCTTATTTTGTACTTTTTTTTTGGGTAGAAAAAACCCTTATTTTGTACTTTGTACATGCAACAAAGAGGAAGTGCATTGTGGTAATCTAGGAAGTGGTCCAATTCCAAATAATCACAAACACAACTTTATTTACTTTATATTCATTTTTTGTTGACTATTTACTCCTCATATTCCACAACATAAAAACATAAAAAGATCAACATCAAAGTAACGTCTTGTCGTTCAACGGGGGTATTCATTCTATTTTGGATGTAGATCATAGACAAAAGAGGAACTGTTTATTTCAGCAAATATATATATATATATATATATATAAATATATATATAAATTTTACTATAAAATTCATATGTTAAAAAATTTATAGTCACCAAAAATTATTTTATTTTTATTTTTTTTAATTTTTTTTTCACCAAATATTTTTAAATACTATAAATTTTAAAGATCTATTAAAAAAATATAACTAAAATATCAAAACAAATCTAATTGTTGTGTTTTGTATAATAATTTTTTTAAACCTTATAATTCTAAATGCTATAAAATCCAAATCTAAACAATTTTTTTAAAAAACAAAAATTTAAAAATAAATAAAATATTTATTGGAGAGCTTATGAAGTACAACATGTGAATTTTATAACAAATTCATATATATATATATATATATAAGGAACTGTTTGGCTATTGCAAGGTGGACGATGATTCAGTTTAGTAAGTTCTTTTACAATTTTTCTTCAACTGATTCATCCAAAAAGAACCAAATCAAATCGACCATCATCCAGTTAGTTTGGTCAATTTGAACTTTTGTTCAATTTCTTATTTTTTTTAAAATATTTTGTTTTTTTTTTCATAATTTAAATTTAGTATTATTAATATTTTAAACTAAGTAATTTTAATAAAATTATATTACAATATAGTTAACTATAATAAAAATTCTAAAACATTATATATATATAAGTATATTTGATTCAGTTTGGTTTGATTTTGTTTAAAAATTATCCAAACTCATTTGATTATAAGTTAAAAGAATAATGCTAGATGTATTACCTAGTGTATTAACAAATTTATAATTTTTACATGTCTTATTATTTTGTTCATTAATATATTATTATAAATATGAATAAGTAATATTTGAAATGATAAATATAATTAAATATAAAATAACAACATGTATATAGATAATAATTTTTTTGATAAACTTTATAATATTTCTAATATAATTCAAATTGAAAACTAAATCAAACTAAATTGGTTTGGTCGGTCTAGATTAGCTTGTATCTACCTTTTTTGCCTAAAAATTGGTGGGAGATAGAGTAATTATTTACAAGATAGATTAATTATTAACATTGTTATGGGTGAAAATGTAATTTAACTGGTAAATAATTATACTTTAACATATATATATATATATATATATATACATGATTAAGGCCACTTGTCAGGCATAAATTGACATCTTACTTTGTATGACCAATGTCCAAACCTCTCTTTGAATTTAAACTTCACATGAACTTTCGAATTTCTCTTTCACTTTCACAATCACACTATCTCAAAATTTGACATTAATTGTTTTTTTTTATTATTGCATTAAAACGCACAAAAAGAGGCTCCTAAATGGAGCTTACACCAGAAGATAACGCTTCTGCAACAAAACAAATTCTAAAAGAGCTGAAAGTATTCCTTCAACTGAGCAATAATCAAAAGAGAACCTCACACCAGACTTAGCCGCCATTTTAGCTAATTTATCTATTGCTGCATTTGCCTGTCTTGGCGTCCACAAAATAGTTCACCCGTTGCCAGCAAGCCCATTCCTAATATTCCATAGGAGCTCCCAAGAATCCCAGCTGCTAGGAGTAGCATTAGCCTGAACCTGGTTGACAACCCTTTGAGCATCACATCTCCAATCCACTCTAGGCCAATCTTTAGACTTAGCCACCTCCATAGCCCATTCAAGGGTCCTGATTTCCAACTGTTCAGTTGTCTGGGGATCAAAGCGTTTGGTAGCCAAAAACACTACTTCACCCTTAAAAATCTGAGCTATCATAGCTCCTGTAGCATGCCCCGTGGTTAAAGCAGCATCTGTATTAATAGCTAGCAAACCCTCTAGGGGGGTTTCCACTTGACCCTCAAGATCCCTGACTCCCTAACCTTAGAAGGCTTTACAAATCCTATAGTTTCCATGAAATTATTAACCAATCTTTCCCATTCCAACACCACCTGACTCATCTCGAACTTTCATTCGAACAACTTGCTTTCTTATTTTTCCATATCATGTAGAAAAAAGTCATCTAGGCCACAGTGATCTTTTCTGTGTTTTTGAAGGTCAGCACCACTTCCCTAGTTGAATTGATGATCTAGTTAAGAATCCCTTCAATAGTAAGACCTTCAAAGAAGCCTAACCGAAACCCCCATTTCCAAGCAAAAGCCACTGCCCAAGAGATGTGGCAATCTCTGAATAAATGGGTTGTAGTTTCTTCTTCTAGACCGCACAAGCTGCAAAGCAAGTCCCGACATCCCACTCTTTGCCCCAGGATTGACTTTGTAAGGAGAACCTCATTCGCCAATCTCCAAATAAACATTTTTAGTCTCTCGTGCAGCGGGTTGTTCCACAGTTTCTTCCATAACATAGAGGTTTCTTCCAGACCATTTGCATTAGAGGTGAGAATATGGCAACTCTTGACCGTAAATTTCCCATCATTGATGTTGGTCCAAAGCAAGCAGTTTTCACTATTAGGGAAATGCCTTTTGATCTTTAAAATCTCCCCTATATCCTCTTCATGATACAATTCTCATAATTTCTCAGAATCCCACTCAAGGTTATTGGCATCAAGGAGATCTAAGACCATTGTTACCCTTAAACTATCCCCCTGCTCATTCACTGTTTTATTTGGAAGCCATGGGATCCAGGGGTCAAAGTTTGGATCGATTGACCATCTGTTACCCACTTTAAATCAAGCTCCTCTTCAAACAATATTTTTTTCACTTAGGATGCTTCTCCACATTAAGGAGTCCCTTTGCTTTGGCTTACAGCGGAAGAAAGACATCCCTGTGAGGTATTTTGCTTTTAACAATTGATTCCATAGACCTTTGTAACCTTTAGCCAAATTCCATCCCAATTTGGCAAGTAAAGCTTCATTAATCTGTTCAAATTTCCGAAAACAAAGGCCTCATTGGTCTCTAGGTTTGCATATCGAATTTCAATTTTTAAGAGCCAAAAACCTCTTATTCTTCTTCCTACCACCCCACCAAAATTTCTAGACAGCAGCATCCATAGCTTTGCAAACACCCTTGGACACATTCAGAGTAGACATAGTATATACCAGAATTGGTTGAACCACCGCTCTAATAAGAGTGGCTTTCCCTACTTTAGATATTATTTGGCTTTGCCAGCCCTTAAGCCGCACTTGAATCCTTTCCTTAATCGTAAAAATTCTTTGGATCTTTGTTTTCCGAAGACTAGAGTATTGCCTAGGTACAACGATCCCTTTTTCATCTCCCTTTGCCCCAAATCAAGCTTGATGGATTTTTTTGTTTGAAGGTTTAGATTTTTGGAGAAGATCACACTAAATTTCTCCATATTTGGGCACTGACCAGACCAGTTGCAGTAGATCTCTAGACACCTTTTGATCGTTTTCGCATTATCGCTATTAGCTCGGCAAGCAATCAAAAGATCTTCGGCATATAAAAGGTGAGACACAGCAGGAGCATTCCTGCTGATTTTAATTCCTTGGACCTTTGGGTTCCCATCCAAGTCTTGAAAAAATCTCAAGGGAGAGAATAAACAGGTATAGGGAAAGGGGGTCTCCCTGTCTAAGGACTTTAAAGGGCACGAATGAGCATGCCTTGCTGCCATTTAATAAAAGCGTAAATTCTTCACTATTTAAACAGTTAAAGATTAGTCATCTGACTTGAGTAGAAAAACCCCAAGTAGCCAGAGCTCTATCCACGAAATTCCACTTTAGCCGATCAAAGGCCTTTTTCATATCAATCTTAGCCACCATAAGCCCATTTTTCCCTTTGTGCTTATTCACCTTGTGCACCAGTTCATGAGCGATAATCAAATTTTCTGCAATCCATCATCTTTCCACAAAAGCCCCTTGATTTGGGGAAATTATCTTTGAAAGGAGAGGTTTCAATCGATTTGCAATGATTTTGGAGACTACTTTGTATGCAAAATTGCAGAGACTTATCGGTCAATAGTGGTTAAAGTTGCAAGCATGTTTACTTTTCGAAATTAAAATAATATAGGTATGGTTAACACCTTTCAGAATCTCTCCCGTTCTGAAGCATTCCTCAACAAACCGAACCACATGTCCCTAAATTGTGTCCCAATAATTTATGTAGAAAGATCCTGAGAAACCGTCTGGTCCCAGGGCCTTTAGCGGGTGTAAGCTCCAAATACAATCTTTAATCTCCTCAGCTGTAGGTATGAGAGAAATCTCAGTATTTTCTTCATCAGTGACAATCCCTTGTTTGCAATTTTCAAAGACATTGGGAAGAGCAGGCCTTCCAGATTCAAAAAGCTCAAGGAATTCCTTTTTGAAGTACTCACTAATCTGGTTTCTCCCTGTTAACCACATCTCTTCTTCCTTGACAGTGTGTATATAATTTCTTCTACATTACACCAAAATACTAGAGTGGAAAATTTTGTTGTTACGATCTCCCAATTTCAACCAGAATTCCCTGGATTGTTATCGGTGAATACATTCCATTCTAGCTCTCTCAAATCATGCACCAAACTCATCTGTTTGCTTTTATCAAGGTCTCCACTCCATTGGATCTTTGTCAGCGCCAATTCCAAGTTCCTAATTTGCTCTTAGGCCATCCCAAATCCCTCATGGTTCCATCTTTTCATAGCTTTGGCCATGTTGTACATCCCTATTAGAAGCCTATGCGCCTCAATCCCGGGCGTCACTCGGCTATTCCAAGCCTCTTCCACTACTCGAAAGCTATTGTCATCTCTCGTCCAAGCCTCAAAAATCGAAAAGACCTCTCCCCTCCCTTCTGATCATCCGTAAGATATAACAAAATCGGAGCATGATCCGAATTGTCCATAGGAAGGTGAACAACTCTCACATTTTGAAATTCAGATATCCAGCTGGGGCTGGCTACCGCTTGATCGAGTCGTTCTCTGATTAGGGTGCTTTGATCATGTCTATTATCCCAGGTGAATTTGCATCTAGAATATCCCAAGTCCACCGCCTTTGAATTTGTGATAAAGTTTGACAAATACAACTTGCGACGATCAATCACTCTTCCCCCAAATTTTTCAGAGCTGTCCACAACTTCATCGAGATCTCTCAGAAGAATCCAAGGTCTGGTTTCCTTATCTATTGCCGCCCCTAGAGATTCCCATAAATCTTATTTCTCCCTTGGATAAGGCGTAGCATAGCAACCAAATAAGATCCAATTCTTTTCTTCGGCATTAATCTCACAGCAAATGACTCTGTCATTATTCCATAAGCATGAAACAGATAAATTTTCATTCCACAAAAGCGCTAGACCCCCTGCTCCCCCTTTGGTATCCACAATGATATGGTTGGTGTATCTAAGAATTTTACAAACTTTCTGCATCCTAAGACCTTCTCCATTGTTTTTCATCAAAAATAAGCAATCTGGCCGGTGCTTCTTAACCAAGGACTTTAAGGCAGACAAAGAGTGTTTGTTGCCTAAACATCTCACGTTCCACGAAATAAATTTCAGGGGCGGATGGGGGGGTGGGTGGGGGGGGGGGGGGGGGGGGGGCGTGGGNGGGGGCTTGATTTGGCCCACCTCTCCGGCCCTTTGAAAATCTCGATTCCTTCTTGAAGTTTCTCCTCCTATAAATGTACCAGCATGAGGGCTCTGGAGCAGCTCTTCGGGCATCCTTCTTCCACGGCCTCGACCCACCACTATGACTGGTTGTGGCAAATGATCTTCCCAATCTAAAAGTAGCTACTGGGGATCCCAGCTCCTCCACCTCCAGCTCCCTAAAGTTTTGTCTTTCAGCCTCCAAGTCCTCTGCCTCATCTTCGAGCGTTAATGTGTTAGAATTGCTTGAGCCAATCTCTTCAAAAGTTCTTTTAAACTGGCCCTTAATCAGATAGCAAGCCCGATTACTTCTACTAGGCATTGGTCCCAATGTTGGACTATTAAAGGTGGATGGGCTTAGGCCCACTAATTTGAGTAGTTCTGAAGACACACCATTTAAATCATTTCTCTCTTTAGCTATCCAAATGGCAATGCCTTGGACTATTTCTCTAGCCCATTTGCCTATTATTTACTGATCGAAATTCGAAATCATGACTTTATTCAGTAGGTCTGCTTGTAGCTTTTCCGCTTCTTCAGGGTTTTTCTTTTCAAGAGTAAGGCTGTCCAATTCATGGCACATCTCTCTAGCAATTTGCATTTCCTTTTTCGACTTCTGGGAATGTTCAAGTTCCTCGGTTTCATCGCCTGTTAGCATGTTAAGGTTATTTTTTGCAACCTGAATTAATCCCATCTCACACTCTTTTCTTATTATGGAAAGTCCATTTTGTCGGTTTTCCTCATCGGGAGGATTGACAAACATAAGATTCCCGTGATGTTCGGATCTCATCCATGGACCATATAGTTTTGCCGTGACCCCGCTGGAGGTGGAGATAGTTGCTGGACTTTCAAATAGACATTTTCCAGAAACATGGCAAATCAACCCGCATCTGTAGCAGAAATATCCTAGCCTTTCATATTTGAACTGTAACCACAATTCATTACCATTTCCTTTATCATGGAAGAAACCTGCTGGTAGAGGATTTAATATGTCAGTGTCCACCTTAATCCTTAAGTACCTTTGTCCCACCACACACGATTTATTGACAGAGTCCATGTGCAGCTCTCCAACCAGTTCTCCCACCATACACATTGTCCCTTCATGGATAAATCTTGGGGGCAACCTGTGAACCTGCAGCTGAAAAGTAAAGGATTTGAAAGAAACTTCCCTGATAGCCATAGTATCCGGCCATTCTTTTAGAATTAAATGGGCGTCGTTAAATGTCCAAGGTTGTCCTTGAAAGATACGTTCCTTGTCCTCCTGAGATTCGAAGCAAAACTTGAACATATTACCTTCCAGTTTCTCTATCTGGACTCTTCCGTGAGTTTTCCATGTTTTGGATATGATTTCTACCAAGGTGAACTTCTTAAAATTCGTTGGTGACATGAGTTTTCCGAGCAACATACTCTCTCGCCGAGAGGATGTATTATTTGGCCTCGGCTGGAGGCTTAAAGAGCGAAGCGATTTTTGAAGATTTACCATCTTTTTTTTGTAACTGTTCCATTGAATGGAAACAAGAACAAGACAATTCCAAGCGATGGGTAGGCAAACATCATAGGGCATAATTACTTATCTCAGCACTAGTAGACTCTGTGGTTCAGGAACCTCAAACTCACCATAGAAAAACTCATTATAGGACCGAACTTTCTCCTTCTTTTATTTTTATTTTTATTTTTTACATTAATTGTTTTTATATACATGCAAAAAATGCTATTTATAAATGTCACCATAAAATATCAACGATATGATTAGATATGTAATGGTATGATTATATATGTAATGGTGGGACATACTTATGAAAATTGAAGCTGATATTTTTCATATAGATATCCTTTTACTATAATCCAATGTACTGTTTTCTTTAAATAATTATTTCGATTTTGAATTGCCAATTTCAAGAATAAATATTACCAAAAAAATATTTTCTATATCAATTATTGTACGTCCAATATTTATCCTATAAATGTTCAAAAAATTTAATGTTTATTGTATCTTATGATAAATAATATTAGTTTTTAGTTTTGAAGTCAATGGTGCCATAAGTAACAACTTGTTTATCAATTATTTTAAAGCAACCAATATGACATTATTTTATTAACTAGAAATAAAAAACTGTCCAAATGGCTGGTATTAATCCTGATTTTGGATTCAATTATTATTAGACCATGCACTAAAATTATCTTTCTCAATTTAAAAAAAAAAGAAAAAGAAAAAAACTTTACTTTAATAATTAATTATATTTTAGTCATTAATAAACAAGTCATATCAATTAATATATTGCTCTCCCAGAAATCCAAAAAAATTATTTTTATCATAACATATTAAATTAGTTTGCCTGGGAGAAATACATCAGAATAAATAATAAATACTAAATTTCGAATTTTGAAATATATATATATATATTTTTTTTTACAACTGAATTTTGAAATAGAAAACAATGAAGTAATTCCGAACCCGGTCTACCGGATAACGCCAGGAATACGAACCAGGATTTGATGACGTGTAAAAACAACAAAACGCGTAGGCTAGGTGTCCTATTTTCATACAAGTTAAGCCTACGTCAAGTGCCAAATTTTACTTTTATTTATTTTATTGACTAAAGAAATATCTTTCAAATAAAATTTAATTTAATAGTGAAAATGAAATTTTCCCAAACAGCAAACAGAGCCTCACCCAATGATTAAACCCAATTAATGTCTCTCTGAAACGTAAAAAAAAAAACGTCTTCTACAGCACGCATTTTTCCGCAGCATGGTAGACCTGGGCATTTTTTTTCAATCATCATCCATGGCTCTCTCTCTCCTCTCTCCATCGCTTTCTCTCTCTAGAATTCTCTCCTTTTCTGTTTCTCTCTTTACATGTGCATAGAAGATGCGGTATTCTTCGACGGAATCCCTAATTATCCGTACGTAACCGTCGTTTTCCGATGGCGATTGTCACCGGAGATCGGTACATCGAGAGGCTCGTGAAGTTCGTGGAGCAACAGGCCGGGCCTTTGATTGACGGAACCTTGGTTTTAAAGCTCAATCCCGTCGGACTACACTACGTACAGTCTCGGCTTGAGGCATTGAATGAGCTCGAGAGCCTCCTCGCCGGAGCTCCGATTGATTATCTCCGTGCCTATGTTTCCGACCTCGGAGACCACCGAGCGCTCGAGCAGCTCCGCAGGATTCTTAGGCTTCTCACGTCGCTTAAGGTTGTATCGGTGCTTCAGCCGCCGGCTAGGGACCCCACGCCGCTGTCGCTGTTGCCTTTTGGGCGGTTGAGGGTTTTGGAGCTTAGAGGATGTGATTTGTCGACCTCGGCTGCTAAGGGATTGCTCGAGTTGAGGCACACGTTGGAGAAGATCATTTGCCACAATTCTACCGTGAGTTTTTGCCTTTTGAATTGGTTGTTTTAAGTGGGTTTTTATTTTTTATTTTTACCGTCTGTTTGGTTGCGGAGAAAATAGAGGGATATGGAAGTAAGATGGAAGTTTGTGGAGAAGGAAATATGACTGAATGAATATGTAAAATGCTAGTAATTTGGTCTTTGGAAAGATAATTAATAACACTATCAATCAGTGAAAATTGGAATTAATTGCTTCTATCTACCCGCCATTTTCCCTTGTTTTTATTGCTCCCAAGAAATAGAAAATCTGAGATTTCAAGTTTGGTTTTTCTGTCTTTATCTCTTATTTCAGCAATTTAATGGAGCATTAAATGTACTTGGATTTATATTTTATTTGCATTCAGTTCCATATAAGGATTTATTTCTAATTTTCTCTCTTAATGTTTTTGATACCTTAGGATGCCCTGCGGCATGTTTTTGCCAGTAGAATTGCAGAGATAAAGGGCTCTCCGCAATGGAAACGGTTGTCATTCGTTTCATGCGCATGCAATGGTTTGGTACTCATGGATGAGTCTTTGCAGCTATTACCTGCTGTTGAAACTCTTGACCTAAGCCGAAACAAATTTGCAAAAGTTGATAACCTTCGCAAGTGTGTCAAGTTGAAGCACCTAGATCTTGGTTTCAATCAGCTGAGAGCAATTTCGTCATTTAGTGAGGTGCTTTTTGGCTCCTCTTCTTCATTTATGGCTTTTGAATGTCTCGTGCTTCGTTTAGCTGAAATATACGTTTGCATTTCTTATTGTATTGATCATTAGTGCTTTCATCAAATATTTTTTTTCTGTCCTCATGAGATCCAGTTGTTGGTTTGATTAGCAATTTATTAAAATATGGCTTGAAGACTGTTTTGCTACTAAACAAGTTAGCTTAAGTTAAACATCGTTCTAGTGGCTGAGTAGGTGGAGCTTGTCATAAAATAGGCTTGACTTGCTGTCCATAACATTGTTTCATATTATTGCCGTGTCACGTAAGCATTCCTCTGGTGCATGATTTGATGCGTGTACTTGTGTTCGTTCCACATGATCAAACTAATTGAATCAGCATCTCGTCTCATCCTTAACCGGTTTCACCCTCACTTTTGATGTATGATTGCTTATTCTTCTGTCTTCAAAAGTCCATCTTAATTTCCTTTTATCTGCTTAATTATTTTATTCTTATCCTCTCCTTTACCTTTTGTATTGATTTCTTATCAATGAAAGGTTGTTTTATATATATAATTTTTTTTATTTTTTATTTATTTTTTTATTTATGGTACATGTTTTAATTTCCCAACATAATATAGCATTTAAAAAAGTTGGTCTTATCGCAGTCCATTTAGTTTTGGGTCCTTAATTTGAGCAATAATCTATCCACATTTTGTAAAATGGTTGAAAATAATGTAATGATTAATAACTTGGAGTTTGGCTGCTTTCACATTGCCAAGCTGCCTGAGTATTTCTTTAGTTGTTTTTTAAGCATCTGATAAGCAAACTGTATGATGAAATGCTGCTATGATTTTAAAGTTGAACATAAATTATGTAGTATTTGTTTTACGTACTCAATAAACTCATTCTGGAAAGTACTAATAAGTTAATCTCCAAGTAGCATGTTTTTTTATTTGAATTTTTAATATATTTCCTGCTGCTATAAACTTTTGATTTAGGAATTAGATTGGACCTATACACCGTTGTTGTTGGACTATGCAGGTTTCCTGTCATATTGTTAAACTTGTTTTGAGGAACAATGCTCTAACTACATTTCGTGGGATTGAGAATTTGAAATCACTTGAAGGGCTGGATGTTTCCTACAATATTATTTCCAATTTTTCAGAGTTAGAATTCATTTCAGGACTTCAATTTCTTCAAAACTTGTGGTTGGAAGGAAACCCATTATGTTGTGCCCGATGGTATAGACCACAAGTATTCAGCTATTTTAATCATCCAGAGGAAGTAAGCATTCATATATTTCTGTTCCCAGACCTTATAATTTTCTTGTTTAAGTAAGGATATGGTTGTGTCCTGCAATATCAATTACATCATATAAATTGTTAATCCTGTTAAACTGATTCTTTTATTTTGTTGCATGGCTAAGTAGTTGAAGTTGGATGATAAGGAAATTAGCACAAGAGAAATCTGGAAGAGACAGCTTATGATTGCCAGCAGGCAGAGAAGACCTGCCAGCTTTGGGTTTTATTCTCCTGCAAAATGTGATGCCACAGGAGAGGGTTCTACCCACAAAAAAAGGGTAAGTGGCATAGATGTTTGATCTTGGGAGTTTGATATGTAAACTCTAATCTACTTTTTTTTTTCTTAAAAAAAAAAGAAAAAAAAGAGATGGTATATCCAATAAACTAGAGTATCAAAGCTTCTAGCTCTAAAAGTTCTTCTGTGAGCTTCTTTAGATGGATCATTTCATTTTTATTATACTGACTATCACAACAATGAACTCTTGTTTTTGTCACTCCTATACAGAAGAAGGTAACACGTCTTGCATCGATTGAGGGTGAAGAAGAAAGCACCTCTCTGTATTCTGACGAAGAGTCTGTGTCAATTGATAATGAGATCCAAGGCAGAGAGGAAGCTGTCATATCTGATAGTGAAGCTGAAATAGTTGATTTGATGAACAGGGTTGAAATAATGAAGAAAGAGCGTTCTATTCTTTGGTTGCGGGAGTTTAAGGAGTGGATGGATCATACTTCTGAGAATTTCGTGGACCACAGTAGATATTGCACCAGTATATTGGATCCTGGGAGAGAGAATTTAATTAAAACGAAACCAAGCCAGAGGCACCATGGTGAAAGCTCAAGATATGTCTCAGACTCTGTTCAAGTATCAGGAGATGAGAGTAGTACAAATGTTTTAGAATCGGATAGTTCCTTCATCGACACACCTGCTGGTTTGCATGCTGAACAATATTTTGAGCGAACTGGTTTGGTGGGAAATACTGGTGGAGTTGGCCCAGCTAGCATGGGGAGAATGGATCTTAACGAGGAGTATCTTAAAGCTTGTTCATATGAAAGGATTAGCAGTGTATCTGCACAACCTAAAAGTTCCCGTGCTGATACCTTTGTCAATCAAGGAGGTCATAGGGTAGCTGATAATTTGAGCATATCGCCACTAACGACCATTGATGATATTTCAGAATCTCATTCATCCTCTGCATACCCTGGTTCTCCACCTCATTATCAAGTGGATATTCTTCGTCGTCGTCACTACTTGGAGGAAGAAATTCTTCAGTTATCTGCTGAATCCTATTCGGTAGCATCATCCGATAGTAATACTAGCTGCAGTGAAGATGATATCTATGACTTTATGCCGTCAACATCTGGCACTGGTCAAGAAATGAATGGAGAGTATTTGAATAGCTTTGCTGAAGGGCACTCCTGTTTAAAGACTTTTGAGGGTAAATGTTATGGCGAAAGACATCAGATTTCTCATATAAGAGAAAATGGGAAATGTCCAACCACTTCATGTGTAGACCAAATCTTTGGTACACAGAAACTTACAAATTCAGATCATTCCATGCACTCGCACAATGATACTCCTGCTGGTACTTGTGATGATGTCAACAAGGAGGATGATTTGTTTGACAAGAGAAAAAGCAGAAGAAAAACAAAAAGAGTTATTTCACTAATAGATGATAATATTTCAGCTGGGAAGGCAGAAACATCCCAAAAAACAAATGGCAATTATGATTTTCATGCAGCAGAAGTGGAACATGAGCAACCAAGTAAAATTATCTTAGGAAGTGGTTTTCAAAAAGATATTGATAGGAAACATATACTGACAAGTAAAATTAGAACCCCACTAAACGAGGATGCTCTTTCATATCCTGGGGCTAAATGCTCGTCTCTGAGGTGTGATGATTTTATCAAGAACCATTTCAATACAAATGTTGCTGATTCAAAAAGTCATGAGATTTGCATGCAGTACATGCGTTGCTATTGTGTACTTGAGCAGGCTTCCCAGAGCATAGAAAGGTAAAAAGATTTTGCAAATACTTATTGGCATACAATTTAAGAATATGGATATAGGAATGAGGAAGTTCATGTCTTCTAGTTACAAATTACAATATCATGCCGTTGGTAATTTAAAAACCATGAGGTGGTTGTATTGCTTGAGTTTATTATACTTTTTGGAGTTTTCTCATGTAAGCTTTATTGTTCATTGATCTTTGAAAGCCTTCTTTTATTTTCTCTCGGGCCAGCAGTCTTCTAATTCTAGATGACTAACTGCTCTGTGGCGAGCTTCCCTGTTTCCTGGCTCTACACGAGCATCTTGTATAACTGTGTTTTTTGTGTTTTCTTGAACCTTTTCCTTGCAAATAACTTTTTCTTTTTCCTAAAAGAAAATTGTCATTTTCTATATTTTTGTTTGGTATTTACGTGAATTCTTATTTGTACTTGATTCATTTCTAGATTAAAAAAATGTAATACTGCTATAGTTAATTTTGGTTTAATTTTATATGGAGTTGACTTTTGATATCCTCCTGAAGTTGCCTTTTGAATGCTTTTAACGTAATTTATGTTATTCCATCAACTTTGAGATGTTTTATGGATCAGTTTGCTGGCAATAGAATTGTTTACTAAAATGTGCAATTGTTTACATGACTGATATGTGGGACTTTTTATGTGCTGTATCTGCTGCGTGCTAAGAAAATATGGAAATTGCAAAGTTTATATTCAGTTCTTGCAGAATATTCCTCATCAAGCAAATATGGTTTTATTTATTTATTTATTGTCCATTTAGTTTCATGGGTATTCAGGATAATGTCCAATTGAAGGTTTTCTGTACCTATTTGTATATCAATTATAAAACGTTTATGTTCCAGAAAGCCAAAAAAAAAATTATAAAATGAAGTTTACTGAATTTTCTGTTTCATTCTCTGCACTATCTTACTTCATATTTCATTTTGTTCCACATGCAGAGAAGTAGCTCTACTACTGAGCAGCAAACAGAAGATGTATGTGCTACTCACTGTAGGTGCAGGTGATCAAACAGGTTAGATTTTGAAGTATTGGAAGAGGCATGTTTTCGTTATGTTGATCACATGGAATTCCTTCTGCAGATTATTCAGATTCATGACCGCTAAAGTATAGTGTGATCATGATTTGCAGGAACTACCTTAAGTTTACTAGGTTGCCATAGGGTTGAAGACATCAGAGAGGTTCTTGTTGGTGTAGGACTGCAGGTTGTGAGGTTAGTGAGTAGGATATTGCTACTTTTGGCAATTACATAACTTTCAACTTCTCTAATATATGTTTCTCTGTGGTCAGAATTCATATTGAGAGGAGTGCAACCTACCTGTTTATTACAAAAGATATTGAAAAATCACGACAATTGCTGTGCACGTTACAAGATTTGGATTCATTTGGAGCACATGATAAATGTTGTTTAAGAAGGTGATTTGCCCATGCTCTTACAATTATGAATTTGAAATTTACATGGGGTTTCCATGATCCACGTATAATTTCAAATTTATTTTTTATTTGGCTTTGACTTTTCATAAAGTGCTCTACAGTTGTAGATATATTATTTTCTTAGTTATGATAGAATGTTGTGTTGGAAATTTAAATGGCAGTTTGGAGCAGGTTCAGGTTGAGTTGTTTGAGAAACAAATATTTGGAGGTTTAAAAGTAAGCATATTCCAGTATTCTATGGTGCTCTTCTGGCATAACAATGAAGGTATGCTTTCAACTACACGTTTTGTCATCATTGTGTATGTTAAACCGGTAAGATTCTGAGCATGAGAAGAGAAAGTTCCATTTGATTTTCCACCAGCGGATAAATGTATACCTTTTAAATTCCTTCTTTTCTTGTTTATTTTATTTAGTTAAATGACTGAGTTATCGCATTTGGTAATAAGAATATGTTGAAATTGGACAGAAGGATCATGGGTTTCAAGATCACTGTTTGTTATTGGAATGCATCTCCTCGTGTGCATTGAAGACCTCTTGTGGTTTGGCTTTCTTTCAGAGGAGGCATCTTCACCCCCATACTACTCACTGGATTCATATTGCGCCATACCTGACATATCTGAAATGGTAACCTTTTTATTTACCAAAGCTTTTTTTAAAAGATTTTTTAAGATTTTCAGGCTCTTTAAAACTCTTGTTGGGGACTCGTTGTAGAAAGCAGTGTTCCTACAAAAGTGGTTTCATAAGAAGCAATAAACAAATCCCAAGAAATTATTATCAACAAAATTTTTGTTTTGCCAAACCTGTATTAAAGACCTTTTTATCCTCTTGAAAGCATTTTTAGATCATTTTAGAAGAAGTCACAACAGGCCCTTGCAGTTTCTTTTGACATGTTCTATGATTTTATTTTATTTTATTTTTGTTGCGGCAAGAGGCAATGGGGTTTACAACATGGCTAATGATATGTTAAAGCCATTTTTCCGTGATAATTTATCTTTTTGTCTTTTTAATCATTGGTAAACCATGTAAGATAATTTGTATACAAATTTTATTACCAGGTTGTTGAAGGCAAGGAGAGCTTGTGTATAACCTTACAGCTAGAGCGTGCAACATCAGGGTTCAACCCCTTAGCCAAAGTCGGCAAGGAGGTTAAAAAGTTGGATGATAAAAAGACAGCTTCATGCTATCTGACATGGAAGCTAAAGTGGTTCTCCGAGGAGACTCTTTACAAATTTGTGGCACTCATGAAGGCGATCCATTCAGGAACTACCACGTCTCCGTTGCTCGTAAGATGTACATCGTGAAGCGTTTTTGTTCTGTTTTTTTGCTAGCTTCATATTCATTTCATTCTTTGATTAGGGCTTTTTGGTTTTCCCCATATATATATTCTTTCAGTTTGTTTGCATGCATTAATGTGTGGTGTGTCTTATTTATTTTTATTTTTGGGGTAATTCTTTAATTTGTATTCTTTTAGCATTGGTTCATTGTCCTATGTACATTTTGTACAGTGTACATCATCACGGTAACATCTACATTAATCATCAATCTTTTCTTTCCATCTTTCCCTACCACCACTTTAATTTATTAATTCAAAAATCTTTTATTGATGCAAAAATGTTTTTAGTTTTCAATAATCATTTAAAGCGTAGAAAGACCGTCAGTAATAATGTAATTCCATAATCATACAATTACCAAACCAAATGTCCTACTTTGCGCTTGGTCTTTTGGCGAAAATGAATTTCCATTTCTTCTCTTGTTCTCTTGCCTGGTCTTTAGTCCCTTTTTATATTATGTTTAATGCAAATCCACCTCTCCTAGCAAAAAGAAGAAATCTATTTATCATTCTTTTGGTATCTGATTTGATTGTATTAAATCATGTCGTCTCCCCTCAATAATCAAAATACAAGGAGAATTACACATGAGTACAATGAGGATATTTTTACTTTAGTAAGTAAAGATATAAACATGTTACAATATATGGGTTTTAATCTCAAATATTAGTTTCATTTAACGGTTCACATGATTTAGTAAAATTTAAGTTAAAAAATAAAAAAGTAAAGCAAATAAAAAAAAAATTAAACAGAAATTGTGTTTTTTATTAATGAAATTTTGTTTTTGCTTTACTGTTAAAAAAATAAAATAAAAACAAATAATAAACAATTTCTGTTTTTTTTTTATTTGTTTTTTTTTAATTTGAATTTTACTAAATTATGTGAACCGTTAGTTTGTTGAAATTAAATTAATATATTGTAGCGTATTTATATCCTTACTTACTAATTGTGTGTGTGTATATATTTAATGGACTTGTATATATAAATCCAACCAGAGGGATTCTGTTGTTTTTATTGACAACATGTTAATATTTTTATTTTTTGCTGCTAAAAAAAAAAAAGGGAAAGAATAAATATGTCAATTGAAAAGAAGGAAAAGCAGATAGTAACTAACTACTTATAGATTATAGTAGTTAGTGGTGAATATGTTTGATTTTGCTTTTCCAGATGCTTCTTTGTTTGATATTACACAATTTTCCATCCAATTCGCAACAAAACCTTTTGAGTTTGAGACCCTACTTAGTCCCTTCCTCATATGTATTTCTCTCTCTTTTTCTCATGTAATTAACTCCATATCGCTTCCACAATTATGAATATTACAATTAATCATGTTGCCCAACTTATATTTTTAAGTTAAAAAAAAAAAGTGATTAGTCTAACATTAAATTGATCAAGTTGTTGTAAACTATGCATAACTAATTGTAAGGTTTTCCAATTGACTGTCTCAATCAAATTTTACAATATTTTGATTGCCTTGGTTATCAAATTTGTTAAAAAAGTATATACATATCGAAACATTTATTAAATGAAGTGCAAATAATTAGCCTCTTCAAATTTGGTAAAGCCATGGAAACATTCAAACATCGCAATTGCCTATGGAAACTATATATTACAGAAGCACAAGGGAAGTTCTAAATAGTCATCTCCCAGTACTAACTACTAATCACATATTCAGTATCATGGCCCTTGGTTTACAAGCTGGCAATGAACATTTTGAGGTTTGAAACTCTAAATTTGGATAGCTTCAACTTTGGTTGATGGGTTGGTGTTCATATATAAATTTGCTTCCACTCTAAGTTTCTTGTTGCATGATCAATAATTTCTTTCGTGGCAGAGAAATATTGAGCTCAAAAAATGGCTATAACATGTCAAGCCAATTTTTGTATGATATTTGTCTTTTGGATTTTCTTCTTCTTCTTCTTTTCTTAATTGTTGGTAAACCAATTGAGTTAAAATGCTTCCAAACTTTATTACCAGATTGTTGAGGCCACAACCTTACAGCTCCTTGTCCAAAATTGGCAATGAGCTTCAAGCTCTCAGATATGGAAGCTTAAATGGTTCTCCAAACAGTGCTTTCCAAGTTCATACCTTGTTAATGAAGGCAACTCATTCAGGAACCACCATGCCCTTGTTTGAATCATTTTTTATTCTTCTTTTTGTTGCCTTCATATTAATATTCATCCTTTGATTTCCTTCTTTCCTTCCCCTGTTCTTGTTACTATATGGTATTAAAACGAAATAATTGTCATTGCCTGATCGATCCATCACTCTCTTCAACGACATATATGATACTGAGTCAGAAATCAAAAATATATAACTACAACACAATCATATCCATATTAACGTGTAAAGTAGAAAATAAAAGATTCCTTGCTCTCCAAGCAACCAATATAAAAATGAAGAGTATTCTTAAATAGGGTGTTTAATAATTTAGGGAACCTGCTTTTGTGAAAGAAAAAGACTGGCATTCCTTTTTTAATTGTCTAAACTTTGGAGTAAGATGGTTTTTAAATTCGAATCTAGCTTGGATAGGCATTCTTTAATTAATTATCTTAAGTGGATGGTATAAGAGATTCTCTCAACCTAACATAAGGAGATAATAGCAATTTCCTAGGTATCCCATTGGAGGGTTTAAAGGAGTAGTTAAGCTGATTGGCCTTGTTCCCATGAAAAAAGAAAATAAGAAAATCAATGTTGGATACTAAGCAAATTCCGAGCTCATTGATCTGGCTGGCACAGTTACAAATAAATTCCCACATGAAACAACTCAGAAAGTTGGACATAATTCATTTCAACCATGGCATGGCTAGTGGAATTTCCTAAACTAAAGAATGTGATTCTATGTTGTTCAGAAACACAATTGCCAAAAATAAATGCATATTCATGCTTTTTCTCAGGCATTTCCACTTTTGTTCTCTTTGCTTATTTCTGGTCTTTTGTTTTGTCCCTGCGTTTTTTTTCCTGTTTAATGCAAATTAACATTTAACCAAGATGCTCTGTTTCATATCTTTCAACAATTTGTGTATGACTGTAAAGGGGACTTGAGTTTCCAGCCAAAAATTCAATTTCTAGTCTCAGAATTATTCATAATAAAACGTATAAAGAAGGAACTAGTTTTAAAAATAAAGAGATCAAATTTCCAAAAACACTAACCAATTAACTTGTTCAAACAAGCTGGTCTAGTTTCTCTGTTTATTTTAATAAACATAATAGCAGATACAAACACAGCAAGATGAAGCACATAAAGAGCAGGAAGTAGTGTGTAATTAAGAAAGCTCAGGTATCAGAAACAGATCCTTTTGGTTCTTCTCATGCACCTTTCTTATATAGTCAGAAGCCTTCCCATCAACATTCATATCTTCCTGAAAATCATATGAAGATCGATAACCTTCATCTGGCTCAACCAAGTAGGAAACTTTCTTTGAGTTTGTCACTGGTTCTTGTGACCTTGACACTGGATTATTCGCAACCATAACGAAGCTTTTTGCAGTTTGGAGCTTTCTGGGTTCAACTGGATCTTTTTCAGCTGTTCCAAGACTAATCTTAGCCAAGTAGAAAGATGACATCTTGACGAGATTTGCCACCACCTTCATTGAGTTCTCGTAAAGCGACCTGTCCTTCGTCTTCTTACTTTTCATGGCTAGGCTTAAGGAGTTTCTTCTTCAACTGCACTTGAACAAATTTATAAGAATGTAAATTAACTGCTAGAATGTTGATGAACTGGGTATGGAAATGAGATTATAATAGTGTAAATAAACAAAATTTGTATTGGAAATTCTTTATCAGATCCAAAGAATCTTTCTTCCTGTTTATGAACAGTTGGTGCTTTTCAGAGACCAACAGTGCAAAAGAAGAATCCAATTCCTTACCAATAAATGCCAAACACCGGAAACTTGTAGGAAAATATGATAACATGCTACTTTTTTCCTTGCCAACTTTTATTACTCTGCACATATGAAAGGATAAGAAAGGCCAAGAACATTTTTTTTTTCCCGGTGACAGGAAAAAGGAAAGCAGATATCAATGACAGCTGGATCATAAAGGGGTGAATATGTAGATATCTATTTCCTAGTGAGGTAAGAACAAGATTCTCCTATGTCTCTGTTGGTACTCCCCAGATGCTTCTCTTCAGTTAGCCCAAGCCACAAGGTTTCCTAGTGCTTTCTTTCATGGATATTCCACATTAATCATACTTCCCGACTTTGATAATGAGAATAAACGTGATTAATGTGATATTATATTAACTTGGTTAGTTATCTTCTAGAATATATATGATTCAGATGTGCAGATAAACACAATTCTCTCTCTCTATCTCTCTCATACACAACAGCATTAGCAAAATGTGCATATTATTTGTAATGTTTCCCAAATGAATGCCCAATCAAACTTTATACATTTCTTCTTCCCTTGGTAATCTAAATTCTTGCAGGAATTTCTCTTAATATCTGGTTTCAAAAAATTTATTGAAGAAATATACAGAAACCTTTTTCACAGTCTTTTCATGAATTGAAGCAATGCAACATTCGTTTATTTCAAGATATTTCAGGCAAGTATAATTAATCTGAGCATCTTTAACTCAAAACAAAATTAATATAAATAAATATGAGCTTCCAAGATGTAATAAATGAAAGTCTAAGCCCCAAGCTATAAGCAAGAAGCTCAAGGCATGAAACTATCTATTCATTCAAAGAGTAGTACAAGAATGATGTCTACTTATTTTGAAGAAAAACTTACAAGGAGTAAATTTTACACTTTGGAAGGACAAATTCACATCAAGCTTGCTTCATCCAGATTCTCTCTTGTTTTTTTCAGGTGGAAGCCTTCAGTTTGTTGAGATGAAAGCCAAGGGCTGGGCGCCTCATAAGTATAACCCTGGAAATGCTCACCTGCAGTTGGTGTTGGAGCTGGTGAGTCGTCTGGAGGCATTGCTGTCCAGCACTTGTCAAAATTAGCTGTACATTCTTTCCCACTCACATCTGGCTTGAACACTGGAAGCAGTTCTCTGGCCTCCAATTTCTTCCAATTGATTAATCGAAACCATTTATGACTTTTGATCTCATCCCCTCCAGTAGGCCCACTGCCTAACCTTCTCGACGGTTCTTTTTGTAGCAACTGTGACAATGAAGAAGGCATTTGAAACCTTTCGTTTTTCCAAAAAAAAGAAAAATAGGGGAATTGGAATGAGAGATGGGGGAAGGAAAGAAAAACAAAATGAAAATATGTACACTTACTCCTTTGAGCAGAGAGTGAGCCTCAGTGGTAAGATGAGGTGGAAGCTTCACTTTTTCTTTGATGATTTTCTCCTGAAGCTTCTTTCTATTTGCATGGGTAAATGGTGGCTGCAGAAGGTGGAAAACTAACATTGGAACCCGCACACAATATAGGCAACTTAAATTAAGAAATCATGTTGGTCTTAAAACTAAAGTATTTATGGAAACAAACAAATTGATCAAAAAATACATTGGATACCACAACTTCATAAACCTTTCAGGATCATGGGATTGAGAAAGGAAAAAATTAAGTTCAATAAGAACAAACTGGCTGTCAATAACTCAGTGACACCAAAATACTCAATTTCAAGAGATCAGATTGAATACATTGGTGAAACAAAAATCACCACTGCCCATATCTGTGTTACAAGAGTACTCGAGGTATGTTAAATTCTATTATCATAAGCCCTATAGGTGTTTGGACATATGGAAATCTGATTGTCAGTAATTACCAACAGAGAAAGAACATCATTACTAAGTTATTCAACTGAAGCATGGATCCATTATTTTATTTTTTCACCCCTTTTTCTCCAGGAAGCAAAAAGACTACCCTTTCAAAACAAACTTTTTGACCCATGATTGATTCGTGTACATAGGGTCAATTAATCATGATTTCAACAGCCAATGTTAATTCACCATGCAACATCCAAGCCATCTGGGAAAAAGCTCTTTTTCAACCAGAATAATAATTCTTCCAATTGTTGGACAAGTTACTTTTTACCAATATCATTCCTAAATAAAGTACAAAAGTACAACTAAATAAGAAACCCTCAAATAATGGGGAGAGTTCAGAACCTTCTATACAGGTATTCACCAATTAGTATACCATTGATTACCGACCAAAAAAAAAATTTTAAAAAATAAAAAATAAAATAAGGGTTCTCCAATGTCTACAGTTCATAATTATATTCCCTAAAAAAGCCAAAAAGAGTAAAAATCTAGAAACAAAGCAGAGGACGATTCCATGACATTTACCTTCCCATTAAGCATCTCGTACAAGAGTATGCCTACGCTCCACCAGTCTGCATCCTTGTTGTGGCCTTTAGCCAGCAAGATTTCTGGAGCCATGTATTCTGTGGTCCCACACATTGAATTTGACCTGCTTGAGTCATCAATTTCCTTTGCTAGTCCAAAATCTGTTAGCATAACCTGTACGACAAGTACAGAATACAGGAATGAAACAAATTGAAACAAGATAAATATATACAGCAAAAAGTGTAGGACATATCATCCTTTCCATGCATTTTTCTACAACAGAACTGAGTGAATGGGCATGATCATTACATGCCCATCTGCATCCATGAGAATATTTTCAGGTTTAAGATCCCGATGCACGATCCCGCACTTGTGAAGATGTGAAACTGCAGATACTATCTCAGCAGTATAAAACCTTGCCTGATCCTCACTACTCAAAGACATACCGGAAACACAGAATTAAAATAAGAGAAGATACACCAAGATTCAAATTTCAAAGATTCCAAAAAATCTAAGTACCTGAAGAGGCCCTGCCGGTACAGATGAAAGAAAAGATGTCCACCATTAATAAAATCCAGGATCAAATAAAGCTTAAACTTGGTCTGCAGAATCAGACAAAACAGTAGAATAAGAGCATACCAACATAAAATGGAAACTCAACAACATAGATTTCTAATGGTTACATATACACTCCAAAGCCCTCATAACCCAGAAAGAATGCCACAGATCTGATCAACAGAGAATGAACAAAACCTCTTACTATATCAGCTCCCCCCACCCCCCAAATGAGTTGACTTTGATTCATAAAGGTTATTAATTTATTTTGCTATACTTGCTAAGACAACAGCTAAATTGAATCAGTGCACCAACTGCCATAAAAGACAAAACAAAACAAAACCGTCAAGAACTAAAATCAATACCAAACTGAAAATTGGGTTTACACCTGGAATGAATAGCGGAGCTGAACAACAAAGGGGTGCAAAACCTTGGTGAGAATATCCCTCTCAGCCTTCATATAATCCACATGATTCTTCTTTATAATGGGGTCCTTCCTCATAACTTTCATAGCATAGATCCCATCTCCACCATCGCAATTGTTGCTTTTCTTTCTCACCAGAAAGACCTTCCCAAACGCACCCTTACCCACTACTCTCAGAATCTCAAAATCACCAGGCCCAGTCTTACCCACACTCTCTGCAAGCTGGCTCTTCCCCAACAATTCCCCATCACCAACACCATCATCATCTCCATTTCCATCCTCAGTTTCCAATTCATCTTCACTTTGGGAATCAAATTCATGGGTAAAAGGCAGAGAAGGAGGAGACTGAGAGCTAGCAAAGCGAGGAGAGGGACCCACAAAGGAGTGGGACCGATTGTGAATGACTAAAGGTTGTGGGTCCCCGAGAACAACCGGACATGATGATGATGATGATGACGTGGAAGGATCATCAACGGGTTTGGGATGGAGATGGGAATGAGAGGTTGGTGTAGAAGGGCCAAAGAGTTCAGAGAAATCGAAGTCATGGGAAGTGGAATTCGGAGATGAGGAAGAAGAAGAAGATGGGATGGTAAGCTTACTGAGTCTGGAGGCAAGGAGGGTATGAAGGCCCTTCTTCTGAGAAGAAGAAGAAGAAGAAGAGGACGACGACGAGAACACCATGTTCGTTTATTTGTTCGAGCTCTGAACAATCCACCACGCCCTCACGCGCATAAGGACGGTATGAACAGGAAGGAGAGCCTAAAAGCTTTTACATTTCTACGTCCTACGGAGAGACAGAGACAATGGAGGCTGCTCGGGCGGCGATCTTGGTGGTCGTCGATGGATGCAAAACCAAACTGTAAATTCATTGAATGGAAGTGAGAGTTATAGCTTTCGAATGCCTTTTAGCAACGCGCCTTTTGTGGTCGTGGATTACACTCTCCGTCTCCATTGGCTAAAGGCAAAAGCCACTTTAAAATAAAAATAATAAAATAAAGAATTGCATAATATTATTATTGTTGAACAAAAAGACAGACAGACATATAAATATATATATATATATATATATATATATATATATATATCCCATTTACAAATCGATAAAGAAGATTGGAACAATTTCCCGAATTTGTATTACTACCTTCATTATAAATAACATTTTTATGAGATAAAATAAAATCACGATCCTGAACAACAAAACGGTTGAAAGAAGTACTATTTTTTTTCTTTCTCATTTCTCCCTATTTTAATTCCAAATTGTAAACAAAATACAAAAAAATAAAAATAAAAACGTAATTGTTTAAGCTTATATTTGATATAGATTTTAAGAAGTTAAAAATAATTTTTAAAATTTAAAAATAAATTATGAAAATGTTTGGATATTCTTTTAGCTTATTTATATCTATGCTTTTTAACTTTTAGAGAATATGACAATTTACTTTTTAATTTTTAAAATTAGCGATTATGTTCCCTATTAATTCTAAACACTACTTGGGTAACCCTTACTGATATTAACTCTTTTTCTTTAAACGATTTCAAAAACAGAAAAAATAAATTAAAAATGTAAGAGCTCAGAAAAATTTTGGTTGTTGAAATAATTTTGAAATCTAATTCATATAAAAAAATAACTATTTATCTTTATGTATAAAAATAACTATCTATTTAATACCATATTTTCTTTTATAGTTTTTATTAACAAATATTAGATTTGGAAATCAATTTTATTAGCTATCTAATTTTTTTTTATTTTCTTCTATTTTTTAATCTTTAAAATTTATTTTCTCTTTCCCTTTTTTTTTAATTTTTTAAACTTTTTAGAAGAAAAAAAAATTAAATAGAACAAAAATGACAAATTACACATAAAAGCAACATTATTTAACAGTTAATGATAATTAAAAAATACTAGAACATTAAAAATTAATAAAAAATATAACTGCCAACTTTAAAAATTAAAGAACAAGTTACCTCATAAAGCATAATTTTTTTTTTAATGTTTCAGACTTTCAAATTTTGTTCAAACTAATGAAAAATGACTTTTTCTGTTTAAACATAAACAAAAACTATGTCAAACAAAATTTTTATAATTTCATTTCATTATTTTAATTTTATGATTTTTCATCGCTGGTCATGAATGTCACTATTATATAATCAGGATCATACTTAAACACAGCAACTGTTTGTATAAATTAATATAAGAACCAAAATGAATGCAAAATTTCCACCAATGCTTTTTCTTTTTTTGAAAAAAGATTCCAAAACTATCGAGGAATGAAACACTCCTAACAATGCCTAAAACTCTTTCATTACATTCATCTACATCTCTATACCACCATTTTGATCTAACCCCCCAAGAAAAAGAAAATAAGAAAAAGCCCTAAGAAATAAATATTAAAAAAAATAAAACCCCACTTCAGATCCCAATAACCCAACAACATTTAGATACAACAATTCTTCCATCTCTCTCATCAACCAATATGAAAGGGCATTTGATTCTCCTTAAAAATTGGAGAATCATAATAAAATACAAAGGAGAACCAAAAAAAAAAATGAATATAGAAAGAGGCTAATACACAATCTCGTAATCTCATTTTACCGGGCAGGTGAGGCCTAGCAAAATGGCCTCTCACTCTAAGTCTTCTTTATGATACAGATGGTGTTGAAATATTCAACTCGAGTGGCCTCAAAGCTCCTTGAACAATCTCCTGGACTGTTCGGTTACGCCGGCTAACATCTGATAGCTCTTCGATTGGAACTGTCAAGGCGTTGATATTAACCCCAGATGCAGCATCTGACAATGCTCTCAAAAATCTTGATCGGTCATTTTCCGTAACCGCTGTTGATGGAATTAATGAAACACATTGGTTTGCCCATTCCACTGCTTGTGCTCCATATGCCCGAGTAAGTGCTAGTAGTGTGTAAGTTACCTGGGAATAAGGCAACCAATGAAATTCTGAACATGCATATGAATATGGTAGTGACAATACGTTGAGAATATAATAGAGATTAGCTAACCTGTTCTAGGCGAGAACTTGGAAGGGCTCCAGTTAATGAAGCGATCAAAATTCTTGAGATGGTAAGTCCTCGAGGAATTATTACAGCATTTCTTATAGGCAAGTACTGTTCTCCCTTGCTAGAGTTTGTAATATCGAAAACATCAGATAAGAAGGTCAATATTGAATTTGAGGCTTCTCTGCAACCAAAGAAAAAGAGAAAAAAAAAAAAAAAGAACACAATGCTACAACATCAGTCCCCTGGTATAATGCTTTTCTTCCTTTATAGCCAAAAAGGCTTCGTGAATTAAAAGAAAGATCAAAAGAAGCATGCCTGTGCTGCACTGTGATCCCAATCATTGAGCAATCTACTAATGATGGAAATACTGCAGATGGAATGAATAATTGAGGACAATAACGAATGCATCTTGACGCCAACAAAAAACAATCATCAGCTATATCTGGTCTGGCAGTAAATTCCTGCAGGAAATGTAAAACATGATCAGATTCAACAGAAATATTAGAGATCAGATGAGAAAGCAGTACAACACTCAGTAAATTCTTACCTGAATATTCGTAAGAAGATGTGTCGTTTGCATGAAGAGTGTTTCTATCAAACTTTTTAAATAATTTGCACAAGATGGGTCAGAACCAAATATCTGCAGCCCAGGATGTACCAAAATTAGAACTAAACATCAATTGCTATAATAATAATAACTCACACTTTAGTGGGAAATTCAGTACCTTTATAACTTCACTAGATAGGTAAAGGAAGCATGGTTGGTGATGCTGTTTATATAGGCCTTGGATCTCTTCTAGCATAGCTCCAATTGTAATTCCCATGAACCTCCCAGAAGTTCTCACCTAAGAAATCACAATTATCTGGAATTTTAAGTAATCAAGATTATCACAATGCAACTCAGAACTATCTATACCATTCAGGCAATAAAAGACATCACAACTTGACAACATGGCAAGTATAAAATGAAAAAAAGAATGAATATCCAGATGAAAAGAATTAGCAAATGACATAGAGACAAACATGAGGAGAACATTTAGAGCACCCTAAATTATTAAATGAGACATTTTTTGCACAATGTACCATGAACTGAATTTAAAAATAAAAAATAAAAAAATTATATACAACAAATTCTTCAATCATATTTTAAAACTCATTTTGATAGCATAGAGAAAATAATAAAATTCAACAAACTCACAGCATATTTACAAGCTCGGCAAAGAGACTCCATTGTCCGCATGTCCCAAGCACGACTACACAAAACCATTTGCAATATAAATTAGAATACCAAGAGATCAAGGTATATCAACAAAGATATATGTTACCGAGGACCAGGAAATAGTTTTTAGTACTTACAGATCAAAGATGGCTTTAAAAATTGGCCATAACTTCTGAATTGCATCTGCCACAGCTTCAGGGTGACATACATATCTAAAAATTGATTTGCCTTATATGTTAAGAAAAGTTAGAATAAGGTAAAATCAAGGAAATTACATTAGAATATTTATCGCACCTAAAAATGTATGCAAACCGATCAATATGTACTGTTAGCTCTCGCGCAGTTTTCTTATTTATTACTTCTGGGCCTTGGTTGATAATTTCCTGATTCCAAATCATTAAATCAGCATTATCATCCATAAAAAAAGGTATGGCTAATCGCACATAGGAAATGTAACTCACCTGTAAAGGAGTAACAACTGGCAAGCATAACTCCTGTAGAGGCCTCTTCGCATGGTCTATTGGAAGTTCTGTAATAACCATGCTGAAAAGGAAATTCAATGATACTCAGACCAACAGCTTAGCCCAAAACCTTGGTTCATCATGGAATGCACTTCATTCTAGGAAACTTTTACCTTAACGCTTCAACAAGATGCAATGAGTCCTCTGCAGAGACTTTAAAACTACCTTCTCCATTCACTGCTATACGGTATATGTGAAAGAGCCCTTCCACATATCCACAAAGCTTCTTCCGGCAATCTACATTCAAGGTATATTATTCAATTCAAAAGGCAATCATAAGGTTGTCCACGGGAGAAAAAAGACAAGAATGGGAGGAGGAATATTATCTGGTGATTCCCATGACTAAGGAAACAAAAGTGGCAATGACATACATAGATAGGAAAGTCAAAGTCACAAGAAGCATAAGAAATGTAATAAAAACATCACAGAAAAGAATGATAACAATTGAAGACAACATGGAGTAGATAATGCAGCTTAAATACTATAGTTTAAATAAGTTTAGTTTTTTCCCATTTTTCATGTAATATAATCAAGGGTTGCATTGAACAAAAATAGTAATTGGAAGAACTATAAGAATGATTTATGCTGTCAGTACAATAGAAAATAACTCATATGTAATCAAAAGACACCTGGAAACTTCAAATTCATAGTTAGTTATTTTTATTGCTCCTTAAGCAGATGGACTAAAATAGAAAGATCATATTACATAACCAAAAGAGATCATGTACCATCACAGATGTGTCTAAAAGCTAAAGCTGCAGCAGCTGCAGAATCCTCAGATGTACCCATGCCACTCATGAGGATCTCTATAACTGAAGGCAGAATAGAAGGCCCATTGGGTGCAGAATCCAGCCACTTGGAATATGCTCCAATTGTTAAGCAAACTGAAAATTTTAACTTACCTTAGTCATGTAGTGCAGAAAGAAACAACAAAAAAATTAAAATTTTCATTTAAAAGATCCCACGTGGTAGCACTGCCATGCTGCAACATTGTTCAGAAAACCTCGTATCCCCTTAACCCAGAGAGCAATAAGAGGATGAAAAAAGATATATAAAAAGTGAAAAATATAACTTGTAAAACCCTTAAAAATTACCTGTCTGAAGTAGCTGGGGATGTTGCGTAAGTTTTGGAAGTAAAGTCATAACCTGTGCACATCAAACAAAGCAAACAAAAAAATTTAACAAGCAAGTATAATAAAAACAGGTAATTTAAAGAAAGCCTGAAAGCAATCAGTCAAAATATAAATTACAAATTGTGTTCAACTATGCAGATCAAGCATGAAGAAAAACCATTTCCCGCATGAATCATAAAAATACTGAAGTACTCAGAGTCAGACAATATGTAAGGGATTTCACAATTCCCCATGTGCAATATTAAAAGCATAAACAACAAATTTGGTTAGAACTTCAGCAGGAAAACAACCATGAATAGACTGTACCAAAACTGCACAATAAGTTAGCCATGAAGTCAAATGGTTAGAACTTCAGCAGGACAACAACAATGCATAGACTGTACCAAAACTGCACAATAAGTTAGCCATGAAGTAACTAAGCACATCAACGACAATATTATCATCTATCTTCATTGCCACAACTTATAACTAGCATATCATACAGGACACCTGTAAACAACAAAACACATGCATGAAGTATCTGAATGACATCATACCTGGGGCATTACTTCAGCTTCAACAATTGAGACATAATTTGATATAGCACGGATGCAAAACAAAGCAGCCTCTGCCAGACGCCATTCATTTTGTCCATCATTCTGATACCTACCTACAGCCTTAAATATATAAAATAGCGTTAAACCATAACAAGGGATAACAATTACATAAATAAAAAAAACCTACACATCCTATTAGAAGCAAAACACTGCAGAAAAAAGATTCAGAAAATGAGACTTATTTTTTTCTCCACCGCTTTAGACCATAAAACCAATGATTCAAAATTTCAAAAGTCTTCCGCTTTTACCTTATATATCATGTGTGGCAATTTAACTATCATTATCTTCCACAACTAAGCGAAAAATCTCTAGCCAAAAGATACATTTTACGTGTCCAGTATGCAGATTACCAATTGACACTTCTGGAAGTCAGTGTGTCATATTACTCTCATGTCTTGTTCCATGTTTTATTTGATTATCATGTCTTGTTTAAATTGGTTGACTTTCAAGCATTAAATCAATTTTCTTATAGGTGACCTGCCTAGGGAATCTTCAAGACCTTCCACCACAATGTATAACCACATTAAGTAATTTTTCTAAGATCCTTAGATAACACAGATCAGTCAAATGGAAACCCCAACAGATCCAATCTTCAAGGACCAAAGGATTGTCAAAAACATGATTGTAAAGCTATCTCAGGATCGAACACCAAGACTGTTGTAAGTAAAGGATAAAATGACGGCTTAATGGTAAATCAAATTCCTAGCATATCAGAGTTCATCTTCTTTGATATTTCCAAAGCATAAGAAAAAAATCTAGTTACTTGTTAGTGGAGTATGTTGACCAACATATTAATTGTTATAATTCATGTCAGAGTACTTCCTAGTATAAGTTGAATTGAAAGCTCATTTGAAGTTAATAAAATTAAACATCCATGTTAGAGACATGAATTCGAGCTCATTTGAAGTTAATAAAGTTAAACATCCATGTTAAAGACATGAATCTAAAAGCCCACCTTAGCGAAAATAGTAACTCAAGAACTACCAATGACATGAACCAAAAACAACAATTAATCTTGCTCTGGATATATATAACTAATCATTATACTCTAAAAATATATTTTTTCTACAAAAGGTTACCAAATTGACAAGAATTTTTACAGCATCAAACAAATAACTACACACCTCAAAAAGCTTCATGTAAAGAATTTTAAGTGTTGAATCACCACCAAGAACCGATGCTGCATCAATTAAGACATCCGCAACAGCTGGAAACATCACAGATTTAGTTAGAACTGTTCTCATACAAAAGACCAGGTCTCGTCGAGAAGAACACGACAAGAGGCAGATTATTGAAAAATGATCTATAACCACTTTTACCAAGAAATGAATTACATCAAAACATTGCAAGAAATGAGAGAAAACATAGCAAAACTAAAAATTTAAAAATAATAATAATAAGTTTGGTTAAAAAAAAAAAACGGAATGAAAAACACCCATAAATACTTAGGTAGGGGAAAAGAACACATGGATGGACATACACAGGTACCATGCATTTGGAGGAAAAAGAAAAGCTCATTGAAAACTTGATACGTGAGTTTGACAAAGCTAACATATGCTTGATTCTTATAAAACTCAAATAGCATTGTCAATACATACTAGCAAATAAGGAAACAACTTTCATTTCATATCAAATCAAATCAAATCATGAACATAAGCTCAAATTTTCAGTACTAATCTTCTTTCCTTTCCTTTATACCTTTATACAAGAACATGATATTAAAAAGCTCAAATTTGCTATCTAATAACCAATACATAGGAAGCATAGCAGAAGACAACATATTTTTATGTTGTTAGCCTAATTATGGCCTATAATATGTTACTCTCTCTCAAATTTCCAAATTGGGAGTAACTTACCATTGGTTAATGACCACTAATGAACACAAGAATCCAAAATCAGCTAATTGTTATATTGTATGCTTTTGAGCTTCAGTATTGAAAACAATAGCATACATCTCAAAAGCAACTTCAGCCGTCATGAAGAACTTGTGCTGTATACTGTAAGAGAATTAAAAGACAGAACATACCAAAAAGCTAGTCATTACCATATCTAGTATGTTTAAATTCCTTGAGGTCTTCATATGAAAGGTCTTGAAAATCCTGTGGATATTGAACTCGGAAGCTTACCTGTGAAGAAAAATCATGTCCTCTGAAAGTTGTATATAATTTAGAAAATGAAAAACAAAAAAGGTGACGTCATGTATTACCTTCCACTCAGTTTAATTTCAGTTAGGAACAACTTATCAGTCCTTTATTCTCTTCAATATATATGAGGTGTTCAATTGATAACTTTTCCTTTTCACAAACACTCAAGTTTACTTCTTTTTAAATTTAAAATATAGATTCTTCACAAAGGAAATATTTCTTGCCAAAAACACTTAGCAGGAGTTTGATGCAGATTCAAATAACAAATGAAATGAATGTGCTTCTCTTCATATCTGGAAATCCAAAAAGGCAACACTAAAAGATTTTCAAGCCCAGAAGAATCTTAGGGTATGAAACCAAAGCCAATGCATAAAGGCATTTGATATTTATGCCAGATCTGGAATTCAAACCCACCAGGGAAACAAGTGATTCATATGCTGGACGAAAAATTTGCAGCCTTCTATTTCTCTCAGCTTCTATGGATGATTCATTACCAAGTGAAATATAGGAATCCCTGAAAGATTAGATAATTTTATACTCAAAACTTTGTTTTAAGCAAATCAAGTAAACTGAACATTTCCAAATGGTTTACCTTTTGGTCAAGTTCACCTGCAAACTGTGCCAAAAGTTGAACGTCATTGACGCAATATCATATTCTGGATGTGAAGCAACTTCCAGTAATGCGTGGACTATCAACATTGATTCATCAGAACCTGAGGAAAAGAAATTATCAATCAAAAAAACAAATAGATTAGAGAACAAACTATTACAAAAATGAATCAGAGTTACTATGCCTTCAAACAATGTTTGTTAAGGAAGACAAAAAGTATCCAACAGTTAGTGGTAGAGATTTTTAAGCAGATCCTAGATATTAATACCAGTTGCAATTAGTTCAACATATGAATCACCCATGTCCGCAAACAATCGCGCAATGGCCTTCACATCTTCCTCATCCTGGAAAAAAAATACCAATGATGAATCAGTTCCACTTTCTGATACTATTATCGATTAACATTTGAATTAGTTTGAAGTTTCCAAGTATAACCAATAGAAAGTTAAAATAATATATCTGAATCAGAAACATGAATAAGAAATGTCTTTGCATAGGGGTTAAAGTGGAAGTGTGTCCAATCTATGTCACATATTAGCAATATTCTAATCCAGAATGCATGCAGAACTGATTTTTGTATTGTTAAGTTTCCATCAATTCAAAAAACTTAAGATGTTTGAAAGTAGACCCAACAACTTATATAAGTTTAACATGTAGACAAGTCCAACAACACGACATAAAGTGGACTACACATGCAGCACAATAAATTAGGTTAGAAAGACTAAAACATAAGAACAATTAGACCAAGGCTCCAATATCATATTAAGTTGCCATCAATTCCAAAGGCTAAAGTCATTAGCAAGTGAATCTAAAGTAATACACAGTCAACATGTATGATTAAACATCTCCAATTTTCTCAAATATCTTTATTTCAGACTAAAACAAAAATAAAGCCAATGCAGGCTTTTCACTTTGAACTAGAGATCTGTAAATTGAGACTTCCAATATATAAGCTTTCTAGTTTCCATAAAACAGACTTTAAAATACTATGGATGGAATCAGCAATTAAAGAGCAATTGTTATTAGCTATGCAGCTAGAATAATGACTTCATCTAATCCTAGGTTAGATAAAAGCAAAAGAAACAACCATATCTATACGTAACAATTATCATGGACATAAATGTGACACAAATACCATATAAACTGTAAATATGTATATAATGAGAAATAAAAATGCATTTCTAGGCAAAAAAAAAAAAATATATATATATATATATAACAAAAATAATAATGTAATTGTTTGAACGAACCATAAGGGTATAATATAAGAAAAAATGTACAAAGACAAATTTAATTTCCTGTGTCGCACAAAAGAAGCCTTAGTAGTTACTATATGGGGCCCTCACAATTGACATGACAGCTAGACAAGCACCAAAGGTGATTGAGGAACAATATATAATATGTGCTGCATTTGCATTCAGAGTCTAGCTTAATCCAAAAAACAAAGAGGTAACATAATGGATTTGCATTCAGAGTCTACCTTAATCCAAACAACAAAGCGGCAACATAAATGGACCAAGCAACCAACATGAGCTAAAAAATAGTCTTACTAATATGTAGTTAATTCGGTCTAGACTTCATGGTAATGTACAGGTAAAAAAAAAAATGGAATTTCATAGATACAATACCTTTGAAGCATCTCTAAGCTGTGCCTTAAGATTCATTACTTGAGGGACAATCACTTGAATTAAGGGCATCTGCACAGAAAAGCCACCAGAGCTTCCTGCTACTGTATAGTGTATCAACTCAGATATAACTGCAAGGAAGAGGGATGGAGGAAATAAAGCCAAAGAACAGGTCAAAGATGTTCTAAACAGAATTAGTCATTAGTCATACTATTTAAAGCTAAACAATGGGCTCAAACATGAAGCAGACAAAAACTATGGAATTTCTGAAACATTTAGAAAGACTCAAAACTACATAAATTCCAAACGAAAATTATATGAAGTTTAAAGATGCAATTAATGCAAAAATAGACAAAGCAACTTCATCTGCTTTACAAACACAGTATAAATTCCAAAAGAAATTAAATGAAGTTTAAAGATGCAATTAATGCAAAAATAGAAAAAGCAACTTCATCTGCTTTACACACACAGTTGCAGTAACAAATGAAGCAAAACAATAATAAAAGCAGATAAAGATATATTAAAAAAATTCGACACATTCAATACCAGGACAGTATTTTCAGAAATCAGACCAAGTCAAGCAAGACCACATTGTGTACTGGAACTGGAAATTTTATCCATCAACATACTAAAATTTCCATCTCTTTAAGAAGAAAAATAGGAAAAGCAATATAGAACAAGGGCAAGACAATTCAATATATTTAGAGATACACTAAACACCGACGTAATAACATAATAATTAAGTCAAGATAAGATAACAATCATCAAAAAAGTTACATATGTAATATCTAGCGAGAAGGAAAACGAAATACCATAAATATTTATGCAAATGTCTGTCTTTAAGAAAACCTATCCACTCGGTTTGAAGTTCTACAAGGAGTTCAAGAGCTCAAAAACAACATTGCAATACCACCACAAACTCACAAGACACATGCACACACATATCTATATATATGCATTTATTATATTACATATTATATACTATATAATATAATAAACTTATCAATACAACTTTCTGTGTAATATTAGCAACTTTGAGGTGTAATACCATTTACAGCTGCCTCCGAAAGTAGTTCAGAATTTAAGCTTGAAAGAGCAGTGAGCACCAATGGGTGGGATGCAAGCACGCTTCCAGAAATCCTGAAACCACCATGAGACCAACTAAAATTAATTTCTGACATTTACTTTATAAGTTTATTTCATCTTCACATAACATAAAAAAAAAAAAAAAAAGTCACAAATTAGATATAAATTTGGGTTATAGATATTATATGCCATACTAGTACACAGAACACTCACACAGCATATTTGAAAATAAAAAGTCATAGATGTTCAAACATAAATGCATAGTTAAGTTACCACCGAACAATGTGTATCAGGCTAATACAACAGGAGGAGGAAAACAGAGATTAGTCTTTGAGTCAACAATACACTAAATAAATCTGTACATGCATAACACACTTAAAACCTATACTTGGTTCATTTAGACTTTGATACGATAAATTTAAAGCCAAAAAAATTATAATGGCTCTTTAAGGCAGTACTTTTCATCAACTAAACACCACTCTGCTATCCAGCGACTTGCAGCCACTGAGCTTGCATAATCAGTTGGGTATCTCTTGCAACAGTGTAGAAGAACATAATTTGTCCTTCCAACTCTCAAAGCGCCTACTTTAAAGAATTTAAAAGGCAACAACAAATAAGCAAAAGGTAAAAAGTTATTTTAAAAGCATACAATAGTATGATATTGGAAAAAGTTTTCGCTCTTTTAACACGGCTAAAAGGAATCTAGCATAGTGTATTTCTAGATCTTTAAACAAGATAAATCTGATTTCCCTTTAAGGAGTTGAAATTACCAAACCTCTCTCTAACAATCGCTAACATTTGCTAATGAGAAATCTAACACCATAAATATCATCCATGCCCTAATTATAACTAACAATTAGTCTAACAAATTATAATTAAACGATCTCAAGTAAGTTTGTCCATTGGTTAGTGGGCACAGCAAACTACAAATCATAATTACCAGATAATCATCAGCTTAGACAAAAGGACGCTTTCCGCATTGGTAACAGACTATTATCCTATAGTATGAAGTATCAAGTATGACCCAAAAATTAAATATATAGATAAGAATCTGAAGTAGAGTAGGTAGAGAGAGAAAGAATACCCATGCTTCAGTCGAAGCCAAGAAGCAAATGCCTCTAGAACCTGAAATATTGATTGAGTTAAGATGACAAAACTCTTAGAACATCTATAAGCAGACAGTCTATGTGTCTTTAAACATCAGCAAATAGTCACTAATAAGAAGTATCTAACAGTAAAAAAGAGCATACCTGCTCTTTAAGCTCATTGAAATTCAAGCAAGCTGTTAAGATATTAAGAGCAACCTCCATTTGAGAAGTGAGCTCCTTCTCAAATTGACGCCGTCTCTCTGGGCGAGCCGCTATCTTATAGTTATATACTTCCTGATTATGAAAAAAAAATAATAATAACAAGTAAAGAAAATGAAGTATCATGGATTTTACAAATTTTAGCACTCCTGATTAGGGGCAATGAAAGGTAAAAGAACGTGTCTGCAAAGACTGATAGCATCAAAAGAGAAACAAATACTCTTGTAAATGGACAGTCACATGAATTCTAAAGTTATCTCACTGTCAGAGATACAAGCATCAGATGACAAAAACAAACTGAATGTAAATTCAGATGATCTAACTTTAACTTATGAACATATTGTATGTGGCTGAAAGTTGTATTAAGCTAAATTACGTACTATGGGCCTGTTTCGCATAACTTTTGAGAAGCCAGAAGCAGCTTTTACGGCTTAAAAAGTGCTTCTAAAAGTGTTTAGATAATTTTCTATAAGTGCTTCAGGCTTCCAGAATAGCTTTTAACCAAAACCAGTAAGGAGGGGCTTTCTCAGGAATCACTTCTGGAGAAGCAGAAGAAAAAGTAAAAGCTATGCCAAACAAGGCTCCAAAACATAAAACATAAAACTGCTTCACTTTATAGTTATGAAATATAAACAGCATATTCTGACATTAACTATGAAACATTTAAGAATGCATGACAACAAAGGAACCTGCGCATTTTCAATAAATTTATTTTAAGGTAGCAGATTCATTCGTTATATTGCTTGCCATTTGTCAAATTAGAAAATACAACTAGCATATCAAATATAAAAAGAAAAAAGTGCCAAAATTTAAAAAGCTCTCTTGTGCTGAAATAATTAACATCTTGGTAAATTTGGTACACATGCATAATACTTGTGTGTGTCTTGTGTATGTATAAACATGTATATACATATATACCTCAGGTAAAACTGTAAGTAGCTCCAAAAACCCTGGAATGTACTCTGGATGCATATTCATTTCATCCCGAAGCCAATTGACAATGCCACCATCCCCCCAATCTTCTGCAGGAACATGTACAGCCAAAGCAGCAACTGCAATGCTAATCTAAAAAGCCAGATGATTGAGCATAATATTCTCTTGGGGATCATAATTTACACGAGAGTGTGCATGCTAGGAACCTTCTGAATTATACCTGAGTTCTTACTTTAGGGGGACCTTTATGGAATTTTCTCAGTAAATTCTGCATTTAAGATACTAGTTAATAGGCCACTCAAAGAAGGTAGAAGAAACTAAGAAGAGAAAAGCAGAAAATACAAAATTTACTTTGTATAAAATGTGCTTAAAGATATTACACAACAAATGAAAGTCACACTAATATAGAATTGAAACAGCACAAATAGTTTAATTTAGTCCAGTAACAAACACAATTAATTTTGTCTTTGTTTGAGGGAAGCAGCATATCTAACATGCTATTCAAACCAGAAGCACATAAGAAACAATTTTGTAAATGATCCATTTGGTAAGATTCAATAAATGAGCACTTCACATAGAGCCAATTATAAGTTCAACTCAGAAAATGTACATACTATGTTTAAGGCCAAGTTTCTTCAATGGTTAAAATCAAGAATGGATACTCACTCACATTTAATGAATCACGTAATGGGCGAAAAGCTGTAGGTGGTAGTTCTTCAAAATATCGCTGTACCTAGAGCAAACCTCAAAAAACAATCATGCATCAGATATTCAGATCAAACAAGGTCTCCACTATTTTAACATTAGTCTTAAACAATAATCAAACAGAGAAGAAACTTACCTTGCTTCTAAGGGTCTGGGAACAAAAGATTAAGGTTTCTAAATTGCTGGTAGGATCATGAAGCAAGTCATCAGCAACCTAGAAAAGAAGAAGAAGCAGCATCTTGAATCCTTAAAATATACATATAATAAATATATAGCCAATGAAAAGCCATTAATGAAGCCAAGAAAAACTACCATAATTGGTTAACTTAAGAATATATATATATATGCCAAAAAAAACTAATAAAATAAATGCACCAATGCACATTAGGTATTATGTCTCATCTTAATGAGGATGCATTCAATCTGGGGCGCTGAAATTATAAGGGTAACAAATATCAAAAAAAGGGAGGACGATATGCTTTATAGATCTTTTGTGCCTAGGAGGCAAGAGCGTAAAGGAAGTGCAATGTACATGCGTATAATATGCTGCATATTCATAAATGTATAGGCTATGATGATGAATAATCTCTTCTTAACACAACTTGTGACATATTATTATCTCTATTCCTCAAACATAAATCTAGTATGTTAGAAAGCCTATGAGTCCAAAAACAAGATTGAAATTTTTATTTAAAAAATCCGTCCATTGTTATAACCTAAATGTTGTTAATCCAACTAGAAATAAGTTGAGCGAGAAGAGAAAAATAAGGAACTCAACTCTAAGCCTTCATTTTGTTGAGTAACATTGAAATAGGACTTGAACAAAAAATTAAATTGAATAGTATATAGATATATATATATATATATTTTAAATTAAATATTATATTATACGTAATATGGTTATTATTTTATCATAAGTCTTTAAAAGGGTATAGCTAACATTATCTGTATGCATACACATATCCATACTTCAACAAAACAGCGTGTGCCCGCCATGTCTCTAAAAGCTATTATTCTGTCTGTCGTTATCACACTGTTTTTTGTCTATATATGTACTCCATGCTCGTGTAAATATTCAAAAAGAGAGCTATAGCCAAATGAGAACCTTAACCGTATCCTAGAGAAAAAAAAGAAAGTGAAAATAGAAACTCAGATGGGCACTAGAGAACACGCTATGTTGAACATTATCGTTATAGAGTGATTTCCTGACAGTTAGTTCCCAAACTATGAACATTACATTAAGTACAGAACATGAAAAATTTATTTATATACATGCGGGTGTCAGCATGTGGGCACTTATCAACATCTATAAGCTTCCCTTGCATTATTAGTTGTACCAAGATAGTATTTAACATAGTATGATTGAAGGCCAGGTTCTATGCATCAAGAAACCTGATATATAAAACTTAGATGCAACCTTTAGAAAAATATGATATTCGACCATCATAGCAAAAACAATCAGTTCGTTATAGAAACAAAAAATGGCACCAATGCATCCTTAAGTAGGTAATTTTAAAAAAAAAAATGAAAATCATTCCCTAATTTTTCAAATTCTTATCGTTTCCAGCATTTTCACAGCAGCCAAGCAGTAGTCCCATACCTATTAAAAATAAATAAACAGCATCCCCTCCATTAAACCCTAAACTTTGAATTATTGACATTGGCATTGACGAACACGCGCTCTTCGAACTTTTCAAAAACTCAATTCTCATCAAAATGAAAACTAAACACCGAAAAAGGAAAAAAATACATAATCACAATCCCAAACAATTCAAAACTCTTGAACCAAAATCGAATCCACCAAGATTCACATGCTTCGCTCAATCGGACAAAAACTCACCAAAAATGAAAAAATAAAAAAACCACAATAAGCATAACATAGAGTACCTGCCAGGCGTCGAGGAAGCCCTGAAACTCTTGAAGCCATCGATCGGCGTCAGCACGAACGGCGTCGTCGGGGTGATGGTAGAGCGCATTTAAGGCTTCCTTCACAGCTTTATGGTACGCCATGCTTGGAACTCCGATGAACAAAGACTGGGTCTGCAACTCGCTCATCTCTCTCTGGATTTCTCTTATATTTATCTCTCTCTGTTTTTATTTTTTATTTTTATTTTTATTTTTATTATTTTATTTAATTATTTTATTTTATTTTTATAAAGGGGTTTTTGGCGCCCCCAGTGAAGAAAGGGGTTTGGGGTGTGGGGTTTTGATCAGCAACGGTAGAGAGAAAACGAGAGTGGCTTTACAGCCGTCTGATGTGTGCGCGTGGTTTGACTCCTGGTCAATGCGAGTTCAGGTGAGAATTTTTTGTCTTTTTATACTCAGTTAAAAGTCCGTTTAAAAATGAAAAAGATGTTTCTGCTAATGGACACGTGGCGCTTGATTAGATGAGTTGGGGTGTTTTTCTTTTCTTTTTTTTGGTATTTTGGGTCCCACTTTGCAGGTTGTCAATGTGGAAATCCCCGTTGGTTCATGAATTGGGCAAAAGATTTTGAACTGCACACCAGGCAGAGAGATTTGTTATATACCTTTTTATGAATAAATAAAAGTTTATGTTTCAATTTTCAATTTTTTGAATAGTTTCGAATTTCAATAATTAGTATTTTTATTACCTCGTTAACAAAATTGATTTGGTAAGCAGCTGACCTGGAATGTAATAAAAAAATAAATTGGATTTATCTTAAAATAGGAAAGTATATTATAGTTTTTTGGTGAAAGATAGTATATTATAGTTAAGACCCTACATTTATGATTGCCACATTAAAAATGTTATTCGATCATCTTTGAGACAATTTAGTAGTAGCAAAGTTATTGTTTAAATAAAAATAGAAGTTGAAAAATCTATTTTAAATATAAAAAATATCAATCTAGTTAAATTGATTTAGTGGTAAACCCTCACACCTATGTGATAGCGGATTGAAACAAGCATTCTTTCTGTTTTGAATATGCATTATTGTCATCCGAAAACAAAAAAAATTTATATATATATATATATGAAAAACCTCACTTGCAATATCAAAAAATTATAATAATACAATTTTTCAGAAATACAAGAACTATTATTTTTATTATTGTAATCCAAATATATATATATATAAACCACACTTTCAATATTAAAAAAAAATTATAATATAATTTTCCAGAAATATTAAAAAAAAATCATACAAGAATTGTGAGTTTGTATTTTCTGACTTTTATTTTAAAATAAAATAAATCAATAATAGGATCATTAGATGACAAGTATTAGATTTAGCATTTATCACACATATATATATAGAAAGAACTGCTAAGAAATCCAAAGTCGCTAAGCATTCGGAGCCCAAAAACGGCAATTGTTAATATATGAAAAGCTACGAAGAAAATGCACCATTTCAAAAAAAATTCAAAAATGCCGAATTGGCTTTTATGACACGGTGTGTTTCAATTTTTTTTTTTTATGAAACCACCGTACTTGTCTTCTTCGACTTGAAACATTTCTCTGTAAACTCTCTCTTTGCGTACCCTGCTGCAACCCCACGCCAATGATGATGTACTTGAAACTTGTTTATGCAGCAACCATGAACTTGCCCTTTTGGATAAGTTCTTTAGCTTCTACAATTTTCGCATCCACAAGTTTTTCAACATGTGCATGCAAGAGAAATTTCCTATTTCCAACTTCTTGCTCAATTTTTCTTACTTCGCTGTTGATGTTTTCAACATTGATTGACTAGTTTTTGACTTGCTCTTCTTTATTTATTTCACCAATCAAAAATTTCCACTCTATATCGCTCTTTAGCCTATTTACCTCTTCTAATATTCTTTTGAGAGCTTTCATATTTTGTCCGCTGCTGTTTCTCTAATACTTCGTATATCTAGTAATGAGGGACCCTATTTCAACTATTATTTTAAAATCAAGCTCCATAAGTGCAAATTGACATGGCATTGTTCGACGGAGGTGGTGCGAGGTGAAATTTTGAAATGCACCGTATCATAAAAAGCCAATTCGACATTTTTCAATTTTTTTTTGAAACGGTGCATTTTCTTCATAGCTTCCCATCCGTTAACAATTGCCATTTTCGGGCTTCGAATGCTCAGCGACTTTGGATTTCTTAGCATTTTCATATATATATATATATTTATCATATTATATAAGGACAAGTTAAGTTTATATATAAAGCCTAAATTACATGACGATGAAGAAGCTGACTTTTTTGTAGTGTCTGAACACTTAATCAATGATTTATATTAGAATATATAATCTTAATCTCGTATGTACGATGCAGTTGATTTTCTGAATTTATTGACTTTCCTTTAAGCCGGCGGCTTTTCAATTATAATAAAATTGAACAATTCATGAGAAGAAGTGGTAGATACTAAAACTATTTCTGGACTTCCAAAGTCCTCAGTTATGAGCCTTTGACTGCTCTGCTGTATGATACTATGTTATATGACTAGGATAACGATGAAACATGAGGATGTAGACTTTCCCTCCATTGGCTAAAGCCGCCTAATATTGAAGCTAATCCTACGTCCTAACAATAATTAGATTACCAGAACACAATACCCAAATTTCAGATTTTTTGTTGCATGACCTTGCAAGAATGGCAGAGCAATTTCATAATTTTTGTTGCCGGACAACCCAACTTTTTGCCGGAGCTATGAAATATGTTTGATGGTTTGTATTTGATTGTATTATAAAGATGTATTATATTAGTTTTGATTAATATTATATTTGATTGTAATTTTGTATTAGATTATATAATATACTTAAAATTTTTTTAATACAACATATGGTATATTACTAATACATCAAATTTTTTAAGTATTAAATAATATATACTTGAGAGTTTTGAGACGTCAAAGATAAATTTTTATTTTTATCTTTTTCTAGGGGCATGTTCACTGTCAAATGTTTGATTTTTTTTTTTTATGGTTTATTTTTCCCGCTAGCCAAACAATAATTTTTTTTTTATTGGAAACAAAGATTCTCTTAGATCGTCATTTTATATTATATTTATAATTTTCATTGTTCTGTCTAAAATTTTTCCAAGTCAAGCTTAAAAATAAAATGAAACCCGCAATCTCAGTCACATCTATCATTAGTTTATTTTTAATATTTTTAGAACTCACCAATAATAAGTATTAAAAATTAAAAATTTTAATAAAAGTTAAAAATTAAAATTTAAAAACTTTAAGAAGAGTGAAAAAAAAAATTTAAGTCAAAATTAATTTTTTTAAATTTTAATAAAATAATCGAATACAATATAATAATGTATCAAATATCGTATTGTATACTAGAGGTGGACAAAACCGTTCAAATCGAACAAAACTGCTGCTTTTGGTTCAGTTTGGTTTGGTCTGTAGAACGTAAACGGTTTAGTTTGGTTTGTTATGAAAAAAACCACAACTAACAGTTTAGTTTGCAGTCTGGGTGATTTTCAGATCGAACCAACTCAAGTTATTTANTCAAAAAAAAACTCAATTTTTTTTTTTGTGTAATTTGTATTTTAGATTGATTAAATCTTTGTATTTTAGATTCAATTTATGTTATTATAGTAATTTGTTTGTACTTGAAAATGATAGAAGATTACATGATTAAATTGGCAAAATGCATAAAAATGGCACAAAAGATATTCTAAATCCGTGCATTATGTAATTTGAGTTGGATGTGAAATTTCATGGGTATTACACTAAATTGACTATTGGGCTTCGTCGAGAATAAATAGACGAAGCCTAAAGTACAATTTTTGCCGAAAATGGTGGTCAGAATTATAAAATTCAAGCGGGCAAAACAACCAGGTAGCATGACCTGATTCAGTGAAAATGGTCGACCCACAATCCAGCTCAAGGTTTGGGACGATCCAATACGACCCCGTTTTGTGAGATCAAAACGCCGTCGTTTTATCAATATTAGTATTTTATCAAACTAATATTTATAAAACGTAGTTGTTTTGATATCACAAAACGGTGCCGTTTTGGGTCGTCCCCAACATTGAGACTGGTTGTGGGTCGATCCGTTTCATTAAACTAGGTCATGTGACCTGGTTGTTTTGCCCGCCGAAATCTTATGATTTCGAGCACTATTTTCAGTAAAATTTATCCCGTTGGCTTCATATCTTCATTCTTGACGAAGCCCAATGGTCAAATTTTTGTAAAAACTACCACAAATTAAAACCAAACTCAAATTTCAATTCGCACTGATTTGGAATATCTTTTGTGCCATTTTTATGCATTTTGCCAATTTAATCATGTAATATTTTACCATTTTCAACCACGAACAAATTTCAAAGTATAATAATATAAATTTAGTCTAAAATACAAAAAATTAATCAATTTAAAATACAAATTACACATAATAAAATAATTTTTCTTTTAATTTTTCCTAGTTTTTTAAATGAGAAAAAAAGAAAAAAGACGAAGAATTGCTACTGACTACTTTAGTATGTTTGTTAATGGGCTACGTAGTCGGGCTCGGATAGGCTTTGGAAAGGGATGCAACCCCTTAGTTCATCCGAAACAAAACAGGACAAAACCCATATAAATATAAATATAATATAGCAGTTTTTTTTTTGGTGAAATATAATATAGCAGTTAGTTGTGTATTGGTGGTCTCCTCTCCTCCACGCTCCAGTTCCAGAGCAGAAGCTAGGATGGTTTACTGAATTCGGTCATCGGTGGGTGGCTGAGGCTTAGGATGGTGAGTAACTCTACTCTCAGCTTTGTCCTTCACTATCATTCTTCTCTGTTACTGAGAACGCTCAATTAAGTTTCATTTCAACGGTTGAAACGCAAATAATTTGTTAATTTAAATTTGGAAAAGAAATTAAAATTAAATAAAGAACCAATGTGTACTTGAGCATTTATTTGAATGTTTCTAGTTATGTCTATTTTGGCTTCTGTGGTTTGGAAAATGCATATTTCTTGTCTGTTTGATGCTCTGCTTTCCATCAATCTCCAAAATTTGTTTCGCTTGTGCTTGAGGATATGATATTTTAGTGTGGTCCAAGGTAAAATCCAGAACTAGGTTCCTCTGCTTTTTTAATTTTGCCAACACCAATCAACTTGAAATTTTTTGTGTAGCTCATTAATTGTCTATGCCCTGACACTCATGCTCCCGAGTCTTATGTTTCAACGGCGTATAATGGACTAGGCAGCAGGAATGGTGTTTCCATTCTCGATAAGGAAAGGAAATTTTTTTATATATTTTTAAAAAAAAAAGAATAACTGGACACGATAATATTCATTGACATGGCATTGCATTTGGATGGGATATGGAACAGAAAAATCAAGATGAGGATGGATCTGGTGTAATTGGGACTTCAAAACACTTCCTTCAATCATCTGTACAACTTTGTCCATGGTGGGTCTCTTTTTTGGGTTCTCTTGAATGCACCATATGGCAATCTTCACAAACTTCTCCACCCTTTCCAACTCCTCCTTTGCCTCTTTGTCATCCTTCACTAGTTGGTCCAGGTTTCCTTCTATATAACAATCATATGTCCAATCAGCAAGAACCATTTGATTTTCATTTTCTGCCTTTGCATCAAAACTTTTTCTTCTGCAAATAAGTTCTAAGAACAAAATGCCATAGCTTGGCCAATCCAAACATTTTCTGCTTGGAGATTATAAAACTAGTGCACTTTCATACAATACAAGCACAACATATTCTTTTTTTTTAATTACTCGGGCGTTGACTTTTTATCCATCTCCTTTCAAATAGATAAAGTTTTGGTGGGGACTGTTATTTTTATCTCTTTGTAGCCTTGAATTTGGAAATGGATGTATGTCGTACAGTTTCTTTCACCATCTTCTTTCTATGCTACCGATAGAACTCGAAACAATTTAAAGTTGCTCTAGATCCTGTTCTTAGTTGGCAATTGAAAAAACGGAAAAAAAGAAAGAAAAAAAAAAATAGAAGAAGTTTTTTTATGGAATAATTAGATGTTTACTATGCTTGGGTTTCTTGTTCTTTTTTGAGAAATTTGCTTGCTTGACTTGAAGGTGTCCCATAGAACAGAAAATTCTCACCTTTATGTAATAACTCTATAATAGAAAATTATGGCTAACATATTTGTTAAGATAAGTATCAAATTTTTACTTCTCTATCGGCCGGCCGAATGATCTTGTCCTTCTGTTTAGCTTAGAATTTACCTTCCATAACCTTAAATTTAAACTTTTTAATGTCAAAAATAATGAAAGACTAGTCAAAAGGCAATTTAAAAAATTCAAGTTTCTAATGAAATTTAAAGTTTTACCTTGATTTTGTGGTCTTGTGTGAATTGTTAGTAAATTTTCTTGTAGATAATTCTAGAGTTAGAAACTAATTTATCAAAATGTTTAACGAGTGATATTATTGGCTTATATTTAATTACATTTTACATGTAGAATAATGCTAGTATTCACTTATTTATATTTAGAATATATTAAAATTTCAACCAATAAAACTAAAACATATTACTTTGTCACATCATATAAAACCCCCGGGTTTCAGGGTTAATCCAAGGTACCAAGACCTCCCACATTGTCATAAACTATGCCCTAGTGTGGTATATAATGATGGACTTAGGATCGCAAAAGTAACTTGGCTATTACTTTTGAGAGATGCCTAATAAGCTAATGGGCCATTACAAATGGTATTTTTGCCATTGCTAGGCCATAATAGATGGGCACACAAATGTGCATGGGGGTCCCATGGTGACGTGGTCTAGCAAAGGTATACATCATCTTAGTAGTAGATATTTTTGTAGATTTGCAACTGTGGAAAAGTTGAATATCAAAACTTGGAAATTTCTGCTAGTTAAAAAAGGAAGGCTATGGCTCTGAGAGTTCACTTCCAGGTCAAAGGTTCAATCCACAAAAAACAAGGAAGCTATCTCCACTACCTATGTATTTTCCAAAAACGTCCACTGCAGCCAGCATGTTTCAAGCTTGTTGTTTGTGCCTTTTTGCTAAGTCCCATGTATGCAAATGCAGCTGAAAATTAGGTCTATTAAGACAAGAAATAGAAATATCCATGTGTATGTTGCAGCATCTTTATGTTTCTTAATGTTACTTTTGAGTGAAGTCTTTTGTATAAAAACTATGCTATGGATGAATGAAAGTGCTGAATTTTTGTATAAAATTAGGTCTATTAAGGCAAGAAATAGAAATATCCATGTGTATTTTTATGTTGGAGCATGTTTATGTTTCTTAATGTTACTTTTGAGTGAAGTCTTTTGTATAAAAACTAAGCTAGGAATGAATGAAAGTGCTGAATTTTTGCATATCAAAAGACTCATATTTTCTCTCTTTTGAAGCCACAGCCCAAGACCAACACAAGATCAAAGTACAACAAGTTTTTCTTCTTTCTTCCATAACTAAACACTTTCAAGCCCAAATCAAACACTAAACCAAAACACCAAGTGGAGAATCAAAGAGAAACTCATACTTCTCTTTGAATAACACTCAGCTAAGCACCAAAATCCCAACACTAAATCCTGTGCTTAGTTGGAAAATTAAAAGAACAAAAAAAAAAAATAACAAGTTTTTGCATTTCATTTTTTTTGACATTTGTATATATTTGTTCAAATATTTCTAGTTATGTCAGTTTCTCCTCTTCTGTGGTTTAGAAGAGGAGTGTATGTTATCAGTTATTTCTTTGATGTTGTGCTTCCCCAGAATTGGAATAACCACATTATTTTGGTGCAATTTATATTGTTTTTCGACTTTTCTTTTATTTTTTTTATTTTTTTTTATTTTTTTTAATGCTTGGTATGGTATCAACTATCATGTTACTAAAGTTAAACAAGATAGATGGTCCATCTAGATTTGTTTACACTATTTAGTTTGGTCCCGAGTGAAAATGCAGGTGTAGGTTCTTTGATATTTTATTTTCATAATAGCTACCAACCATCTTCAAAAATACTCTTGTGAAGTAAAAAATAATAATAAAAATTGTTAAAAATATTGACTAGGCCACTTATTCTCTTTCTTCCGAGTGTGAGCTGAATCGAGTTCCCACGCCTCATGTTTCAACAGTCTAAAGAATTAGAAAATGGAAACATTGCTTTACATGTATTCATAGACATGGTGGGTGTTGTATGGGATATGGGACTGAAAAATCAAGATGACGATGGATCCGGTGGAACTGGGACTTCAGCACTTCCTTCAATCATCTGCATGACTCTGTCCATGGGGGGTCTCTGTGCGGGGCTCTCTTGAATGCACCACATGGCAATCTTCACATTCTTCTCCACCCTCTCCAAATCTTCCATTGCTTCTTTATCATCCTTGACTAGTTGGTCCAGGTTCCTTCCTACATAGCAATCATATGCCCAGTCAGCAAGCACCATTTGATGTTCATCTTCTGCCTCTGAATCAAAACATTTCCTGCTGCAGATAAGTTCTAACAGCAAAATGCCATAGCTGTAAACATCCACCTTGAGGGTGATGGGCATGCTTCTAAACCACTCTGGAGCAACATACCCTTTTGTTCCCCTGATTCTGGTCATTGTTTGACTCTGCTCTGTCTTCAACAGCTTGGCCAATCCAAAGTCTGAAATTCTTGCTGTAAAATTCTCATCTAAAAGAATGTTTTGAGGCTTGATGTCACAATGTATTATTTGGGTGCTGCACCCTTGATGCAAATAAACTAGTCCTCTTGCAATTTCCAAGGCTATTTGAATCCTGCCGTGCCAGTTTATCCTTGATTCGCCAAAGAGGAAGCCTGCAAGAGAACCATTGCTCATGAACTCGTATACAAGAAGCTTGTGCTGCCCTTCATTGCAGAAGCCTATCAATTTGACTAAATTCCTATGATTTGTTCGGCCAATTGCACACACTTCAGCATTGAATTCCTGCTCTCCTTCTGCCACCATGCTGTTGAACCTCTTAGCAGCAATGTAGTTTCCACCATCAGATGGTAGAAGTCCTTTAAAAACTTTTCCAAAAGCCCCACTACCAATCTCTTCCTTGAAATCATCTGTAAATATTTTAATCTCCTCAAAGGTGAAACATTGTAGATCCATGTTTGGCAAGTTTAGGCGTTGATTCTTTCTCATTTTCCTTTTCCAAAAGCGAAGAAGCAGAATAATTGCTATCAAGGAAACTATGTTAAGAAATGCTGAAATGCTCAAGAGGCCTGATCCTACTGCAATTAAAGTTGAATGATATTTGTTTTTTGAGTTTGAGTACCCTCCTCCAGGTTGAAAAGTAGAATTGCCTCCTTTGCTTGTTTTGACCATTGTTTTCCCTGCAAGACTGGAGTCCATCCTCCCATTTGCGAGAGGTGACCTTTTCTTGTAACAATTCCCATCTCTATAAGTGGCAGCGGCACAGAAACAATCAGCTAAGCAATTCTGCCTGCAAATATACTCAGTTACCTGATTAATCTGCTCGTAATCAGATAAATGCCAATCTCCATTTGGCATGTCATAAAAATAGAAGACATCTGTTTCTGGAGCTGCTTTATCACAACTTTGTGAAACAAAGTTCTGTTTGCATCCTTTGGACCAATCATTTGAATCAATGAAGGAGAAACCTTCAGGGCAGTGGCAACTAGGTTTCTGATCATTTGTACAGTAACTATTGAACCCACATGGTCCAAGCCCTCTGTCTTCTACATTTATCAAGCATATATTTGAAGGTACAGCAGATTTAATAGACCAGGCCATGGGTCTTTCTCTTGTGGAGCTGGTGCTCTTTGGGTAGACATAGTGCCTAAAAACTCCATCATATTCAAGAATTGCTCTCTGGTAGAAATCTTGCGTTGAAATAGCACTGGAGGATATTGTATTAATTATGCTTCCGTCCTTTGCTATAAGGTAAATGGACCCTGAGATGTTGAAGATGAGATCAGTGCCGTTGCCTAATGTGTTGCTTGCCCAATAAGCTTCTCGTGGAGACCTATAAGAATCTAGAGGAGAATGTTTTGCATAAGACACAAGATTCCCATCTTTCTGTAATTTGAATGCAAATCTTCCATCTGAGTAATTTTCCTCTGCATAACGTGCAGAGAGTGTGATGTCTTGACCCATGGTTTGCGATGGTAATATTGTGTCTGTTGGCTGTTTAAAAGTCTCCCACAGATATGCAGAATCTGCACTTGCCAGCACAAAATTCCCAGTGTCAAGCATGGCTGCATAAGCAACTCCCGTAGCGCTGGAGTTAGCTTTCCAAATTTGTTCTCCAGTTGTGGTCTCGAGGACGAGCTGGCCATCTGCAGTGAGTTCAACTTTGGATCCAATTGGTGCTAGATCATTCCCATTGGCTGACCACACAATGATTCTTTCTGAGATTTTGTTGAACCAGATGGCTAGTAAGAAGCCAGATTTTCCAATCTGTTGGAAGCCGAAAGCGAAGTCAGAAGATGGTGAGACCAAGAAAGAGTTATTGCCTTGGGCAGTGAGGGAAGAGCTAAGAGATATATTCTTGTAAGTTTGAGCAGTGGTAGGAAATGGCAGCAAGGAAGAAAAGAGAAGGAAGAAGAAGCATAGAGGGAACTGTGGTTTAATTGTTGCCATGTCAATACTTTGTGGTCTTAGAAGATATGTTGGTTTGAGTTTATATGGTAATGAAGAAATCAATTGGCATTTAAAGACAGTTATCCTTGCTGCTACAAGACGATAGAGTTTGACTTTCTACAGATGGTAGAAGACTGGTTCAATGAATTTTTTTGTACTTTGCTCTTCTATCATTGCATACTATGATTTCAATTCTTTATTAACTAATAATACACTTAAAAACTATCGATTAACATAACATTGAATATCCAACTATACCAAATATGTACATGTATTGGCCGGTTGAATGATCTCACTCTTTAGCTTAGCTAAGACTTAATGGTGTTCTTCGAATTCTTAATGAATTTAAGTAATTTTCATTGATCATCGTTTTGATGAGTTTATGCCTTTTTCATGATGTAAACTCTGCTATCATTGTTACAACCAAACATCCCCATTGATGATGCTATGGTTCGTGGATTATTTCATTGCTGGACTTGAAGGCCTGAATATAAAGGCTTAAACTTTCATTTGTTTTTGAAACTAATAACAGTGATTATCTTATTATGAGAATACCCAAATTAGTTGCAGATTCTTTACTCTCCATTTTTTCACCTTTTATTTATTTATTTATATTTTTCTTTTTAAGGACAGGCAGATTATTTGCTGCAGCTCGGGAAAGAGGATAAGAGGCTGCATGCTTGAATGGAAGGAGTGGTGGTGGATGTGGTGGACTATCAGCAGCGTATATATGGAACATACAACTAGTGTGAGAGTCATGTGTGATCAACAATTGAAACTGGTGTTTTCATGGAATGGAACAAAAATACTTGACCTTCAGCCGCCCATCACATGTGAAGTCCATGGACGATGGAAAACCTTGTCTGATAGGTGTATCGGTATAGCTATATCAGTTTAAATATTTTACTATTTTTCTTTTCTGGGTACTTTTTATTATTTTCGTTTGAATTAATGGATAAGCTTTTCGTTCTGCTTTCTCTGGCTTTATATATATATATAAATGTTTTGATCATTATATTGAATTAGATTAAATTGTTATCTTTTTGAAAATATCAAATTAGTAAATATTAATTAAAAGTCAAATTTGAGGTTGAAAGTGAAATTTTCTCATATTAGAGGGACCTTAAATTTATAAGGTAAAAGGATAAGTTTGTTTGTTGTTGTTTTTTTAAAGGAATATAAAGTTTTTGTAAAAGTATAAAATACGTTACTTTAAAACTCACTTTGTTTAATTATGCTTCACTAGCAGTCATAAGTTGAGTGTTACGGGTGTTTAGTTGATATATTCATTTAAAGTCTAAATGCATTTTAGTACTCTCTAAACTTCAATTTGTTCACATAGAATTCTTTATAATTAATTTGTGTAAATTGATACTTTCTAAATTCACGTAAACTTGATTTGCAGAAACATTTGCATTTTGAGTATTGTTATTAGTTTCTTTCTCCTCCTACTACTGTGTGTTTTAAAATTGATTTCCATTTTTGGCCGCCAAAACAATATTTTGTGTGCATAGCTGGTATTAATATTTTAGTGGGATATTTACTTTCTGGGAGGTTTTGATACTTCTGATCTATATCTAATCGAATCCATCTCTTCAGTTAATTAATTTTCTTTCTTTTCCTTTTCGTTTTTTTATAACTAAATTCTCATAGTTTGTGTTCATTTTCTGACCTCAGAACAATTGACCTACAGTTTGTTATGTTGGGGTTCTAATGACTCATTAGAGCAAGCCAAATTGCTTTGTCATTATCAACAGGTCAGCTGCTTGATTTGTAGTTTGTTTTGTTGGGGATTCTGATGACTCGTTAGAGCAAGCCAAATTGCTTTGTCATTATCAACAGGTCATGTGCAGAATGATTTGACAATTTGAGTATTGTTATTAGTTTCTTTCTCCTCCTAGTATTTTGTGTTTTATAATTGAATTCAATATTTGGCCGCCACCGTTAAGCCAATGAAGGAAAGAAAGCAATATTTTGTCTGCTTAGCCGGTATTAATATTTTAGTGTAAAAATAAAGGATTTCCATGAACAAAGCAAGAGAACTATGAATATAAAGAAGAAGAAGAAGCAAAAAGCAGCAAGGAATATGAATTGAACAGGTCTAATCAAAATCAACTTGGAAAATTAAATTCAACGATTCCATCACTATATTATGTTTTTGTGTTAGAGAATCTGCAAGTTTCTAGCTAGGAATACTGTTATTGAGGCTTATCAATCATAGAAAAAGCTATCGTCCCACAGCTTCCATCTGATGCCCATCATCTTGAACATCCACGACTCCATATGAATTCCAGCTTTAATTTCAATTGCTTGAAGCTTTAGGTTTTATCAGAAACGGTCAACCCATTTAGGAGAGTGACCCCAATCTTTTATATTCTTTTTAGGACCTCATGTTTAGCCAAAATGTAAGACTTTGTTTGCACACTCCAACAATAATTATGATATTTTGGCACATCAGAAGATGTATAGTTGGATATTAAATTTAATGTTAATCAGTAGTTTTTGTTTTGTTTTTTTAAAGTGTATTATTAGATAATAAAGAATTGAAATCATAGCATGCAATGATAGAACAGCAAAGTGCATAAAAATCATTCTACCAGTCCTCCACCACTATGTAGAAACTCAACTCCATCCTCCTCTTGTACCAGCAAGGATGACTATTTCTTTAAATACCAATTGATTTCTTCACTACCTTCATAACTACTTTTATTTTTCATTCACATGGCCTTTTTACCACTATACCCTCTTCTCTTCTTCTTCCTTGTACTGATCTCTTCGCAGATGCCATTTTCTGTCGATGCTCAAACATACCAGAATGTGTCTCTAGGCTCCTCCCTGATTGCACAAAACAATATTAACTCTTTCTGGGCATCATCATCTTCTGAATTCGCTTTCGGATTCCAACAAATTCACAAAGATGGCTTCTTACTTGCCATCTGGTTCAACAAAATACCTAAGAAAACCATTGTTTGGTTAGCCAATGGAAATGATCTAGTACCAACTGGATCCAAAGTTGAACTTACCATAGATGGCCAGCTCCTTCTCAACACCCCCACAGGACAACAAATTTGGAAAGCTGACTACTCTAATGCCACAGGAGTTGCCTATGCAGCCATGCTTGACACTGGAAATTTTGTGCTGGCAAGCAAACGGTTCTATATATTTATGGGAGACTTTCAAGCAACCAACTGACACTATTTTACCAATGCAACCTTTTGTTGAAGGCAACACACTCTTTGCTTGTTACAATGAGACAAAATACTCAGAAGGAAAATTTCTCTTATCTTGCGTTGGTGGAGATCTTCAGCTTTCTACAAGGCATTCTGCATTAGATGTTGATGAAGCTTATGTTTGGGATACAGGCGTGCTTAATGGAACTGAGCTCATCTTCAACACATCAGGCTCCATTTACCTTGCTGCAAAGGATGGAAGCATATCTAGCATGCTATCACCCAATGATGTCTCGACAAAAGATTTCTACCAGAAAGCAGTCCTCGATTATGATGGAACTCTTAGGCATTATGTTTACCCAAAGAGCTCCACATTCAGTGGAGAAAGACCCATGGCCTGGTCCTTTTTATCTGCCTTACCTTCAAATATATGCTTATTGGGGAGAGAGGACAAAGGAGTTGGACCATGTGGGTTCAACATCTACTGTACATATGATCAAAGAGCCACTTGCCACTGTCCTGGAGGTTACTCCTTCATTGATCCAGATGATGTTGCTAAAGGATGCAAACAGGACTTTGTTTTGCAGAGCTGTGACAGAGAATTTCCAGAAACAGAGCACTTCTATTACTATGAGATGCTAAATGGAGACTGGGGTTATTCTGATTATGAGCATTTTTCGAAATGGACAGAAGGTTATTGCTAGCAGAGTTGCTTACAAGATTGTATATGTGTTGCTGTCATGTTTAGATCAGATGGGGTGTGTTTCAAGAAAAAACCTCCTCTCTCAAATGGCAGGATCGACCCTAGTATTGATGGAACAATTTTTGTGAAAATAAGGAAAGTCAATTCTACCATTTCACCTAGAAATTCAGTTTCTAAAAAGAACAACCGTTCAACTTTGGTCCTAGTTGGATCAATCCTCTTAAGTAGTTGTGCTTTTGTGAACTGCCTCTTACTGCTAGCAGCTTTTCTGGTTGTTTGCTCCTACTAAAAGATAACAAAGGGGATTCAAAAGCAGTCAGTCTTGCCAGGGATGAGTCTCCAATATTTCACATATGAGGACATAAAAAAGGTAACAAATGATTTCAGTGAAGAAATTGGAAGTGGTGCTTTTGGAATAGTTTTCAAAGGAGTACTAACTTTAGATCATGGAAAATACATTGCTGTTAAAAGGTTCAACAACATTGTGGCAGAAAGTGATGTGGAATTCAGAACTGAAGTGAGTGCAATTGACCGGACAAATCATAGGAATTTAGTCAAACTTCTAGGCTTCTACAATGAAGAGAAACATCGGCTTCTCATATACAAGTTTATGAGCAAGGGTTTTCTTGAAAGCTTCCTCTTTGGAGATTCAAGGATCAACTGGTACAGCAAGATCCAAATAGCCTCAGGCGCTGTGAGAGGGCTGCTCTACTTGCATGAAGGGTGCAGCACCCGAATCATACATTCTGGCATCAAGCCTCAAAACATTATTTTAGATGACATGTTTACGACAAAAATTTCAGACTTTGGATTGGCCAAGCTTTTGAAGACAGACCAAACTCGAACAACAACTGGAATCCGGGGAACAAAAGGATATGTTGCTTCGGAGATGTTCAGTAATCTGCCAATACCAGTAAAGGTGGATGTCTATAGCTATGACATTTTGTTATTGGAGCTGATCTGTGGCAGGAAAAATGTTGAAGCAGAGGCAAGGGATGAAAATGAAATCATACTTGTCGACTGGGCTTATAAATGCTATATAGATAGGAAACTTGAGCTGTTAGTGAAGAATGACAAGGAGGCAATGGAGGACTTGAAAAGGGTGGAGAAATTAGTCAAGATTGTAATATGGTGCATTCAAGACGATCCCTTACTCATACCAACCATGAAAAATGTTATGCAGATGATGGAAGGAATTGTTGAAGTCCCAAATCCTCTAGATCCATCCTCAGCTTGATTTGTGTTAGAAGTATATGACCCAAAATGAGTTATAGAGAAGAAAAGTAGTATGTTTTTGCATAAAAGCTTCAGCATTTCATTAAGGGTTAAACATATGATATATACAAGACTAGAAACAAAAAAAAAATACCTAACCTCTGTCATTTGACAGATGCAACCATGCTGCATTTTACAGATTTGAGTACCCATATTAAACATCATAACATAGGCTTCTAAAAACTGACACAAAGACTAGCCAAAATAAGGCTAAACACAAGGTACACTTAGTTTACTTGTTTCACACATAACCAAGATACTTAACACAAAGCTGGTCCAAAAACAACCAGATTTGAACTAATCTAGTTTGCACAAAATATGTTATCATATTTAATCTTTTTGCCATATTAACAGCCATGTCACCAAAAGTGCCACATTTAACACTCCTCCTTGGCACTTTTGAGGGAAACATTGAAGAGAGTTCTCAATGTTTCAACAGGGACTTTGACATACATATGGTGAAGCAATCTGAAAGTTTTTCTTGTGAATCCTCTCAGCTTCTCCTCCTGCACTCATGCTCTGATTTTTCTGTCTTTGCTCTAAAATAGCCTTTGAATTTAATAATTTCATCAAATGACTAACTTCAAATTTAGAGAAAAAAATTCTCTCCTGGCTGCTGCTCAAGTTTAGAAAGCCAACTTCCATCCAATACCTCACCATTCCTTTTAAAGTCAGAAACTCTCTCTGATTTGTCTCCACATGTAGTATTTGCAAATTTAGTTTTTCTAGGCAACTCATGACTTAAGCTGCAAACATGATCACCTCCTTGAGCATTTTTCACCTCCTTGTCCCATTTATCATGAACTTCCACATAAGTTTTTTGCAAGGCTGTGTAGTTGACATCATCCTATTGTTTTTGCCAAAGCTGTGACTCATCAACAACTTTGGTTCTAAATGCAGCATGGTCACTTTCCTCTAAATTTATCACAAAATTCTTATCCTTCATGGCTACTTTTAACACCTCACACCCTTGAGAATCATATATGGTGCAAGACTTGTTAGAGAAATTCAAAGAATAATTTTTCTCTAACATTTGTCCCACACTTAACAGATTTACACTTAAATCTGGAACAAACAGGACATCAGTTATAAGTTTGGAACCTGCTGGTGTGTTAACAACCACATTTCCTTTGTCGAGAGCCTCAACATATGCTCCATTTCCCAGCTTCACTCTTGTTATATCTTGTCCAAATGGCAAAACAAATCCTCCTCAAATGACATGTGGTTTGAGCAACCACTGTCCAATATCCAGCTGCCTTTGCTGCTATCTACTGTGAAGCAAGTGGCTACAAATAGAGTTTCAGTAATCAGCTGGCCTTCTACAACTGCTTGAGCTGGATTAGCTTGTTGCACATTCTCTCCTTTCCTTTTGCATACCTTCTCTACATGGCCAGATTGTTTACAACTCTTGCATTGCACATTTGGCCTAAACCAACAATACTTTAATGTATGACCCTCCTTTTTACAGTGAAAACAAAGGCCATATCTCCTCCGATCTCCTTCTATATTGAAGCTCTCCTTGCCCATTTTTATTCTCTCAACAGGTTTTCCTTTTTGCTTTGCAAACAAAGCACCCTCCATACTTTCTTCTTGTCTAAAAGTCATTCTCTGCTCAGTAGCTTGTAATGCATTGATGAGCTCCGAGATAGAGATCTCATTGAGGTCTCTTGATTCCTCCAAGGATGAAATCTTTGCCTCAAACCTGTCGGGTAAGCTCACCAATACCTTCTCAACAACCCTCTTGTCTGGCAGCTCCTTTCCAAGCACTCTAATCTGGTTTACAACCTTTAGAACTCTATCTGTGAACTCCTTCACTAGTTCACTTTCTTTCATTTTCAAAGTCTCGAACTCTCTCCTTAAGTTCAAGACTTGCATTTGCCTTGTTCTTGCACTTCCTTGGAACTCTTCTTTGAGCTTGTTCCAAGCCTCTTTTGCTGTAGAACATGTCATTATCCTAATGAAGATAGTGTTAGAGATAGAGGAATGGATGGCAGCCAATGCCTTGAACTTCTTGGCAACCTCCTCACTGTGTTGTTTCATTTGAGCCACAGTGGGGTTTTGACCTCAATGGCTCTGGTTCCATTCCTCCTTCTATGACCTCCCACAGGTCAAAAGCTTGCAAATATGCTTTCATTTTGATAGACTACATTGCATAGTTTTCACATGTGAAAACTGGTGGAGAGGGGGCTGAAAAATGGGTTGAAGCCATGGTTTTGCAGATAGGAAAACAAGAAGAAAATAGTAGGCTCTAAACTGGTTTTTGCTCCCTCAAAAACTAGTAGCTCAAAACTCACTTAGTCTGGTTGCTTTGCATGAATCTAGCAGTTTTTGTTACTTGGACATCGTACAAGTTGTATGGTTGCACCTGCTCAACAACAACCCACCCTTTTCCAAGCTTTGGGTCCGGTAGATAAACAACCTCATCCGCTTTTGCTGCGAGTACATAAGGGTCGGTCTTGTACCAAGTCTTTGAAACTTTAATGCTTAAAAACTTAAACTCATCTATGTTGACGCTTCTTCGACTACCAAGATCCCACCAATCACACTTGAAAACAAAACACTTTTTGATGCTGTCCTCCATAACGTAGCTCATAAACATCCCGCAAGACACCAAAGAAGTTCATCTCTTCGCCGTTGTGCTCTCCTTTAACAACAACCCCACTATTTTGGGTTTCTCTACATCTATCACGGTGTAGTGTCCGGAACCTATGTCCATTTATTATGCAGCCACTATATCGAACCACTCTTTTATCAGGTCCTCTTGCAAGCCTTTTAATGTTGTCAACCGTACCATCACGATCATCGGCATCGAAACGATGCAGCTGCATATTACAAACAGCAAGGCTTTAAAGGGAGTTGTTTTTTTCCAGCAAGACAAATCAATCGGATAAACATACATGACGGTTAATTCAACATACTCGTTGTAGCAGCCACTTAGGAAAATGTGCTTGCTGGTAGGTATTCATGTCCGCATCAACATTGCCTTCTACCTCGTCTCTATGAGCACTAGAATTGGCACACACACTCGTTATACCAAATTGCTTAGTCTTATCCTCCTTAATTTAAATATTACAAATGAAACTAAGGCAGAAACAATAAAAAAGTTCATCCGTTTAACTTACTCTATGTATTGAAGCACTTCGGTTCAATTGTTCAATACGTACCATCAAATCTTCACCCACTCAATCATATCAAGCTCTATATCTTTCTTTCCTCCTATACCATGTGCCTTATGTGCGAAAGTTGAGAAAGTTGACCTTTCATCGCACACAGGCACATCGTAGTTCCTATCCGGTCTATTAAACCTTGTCTCCACATCATGAAGATACATTGAGCAAAATACAAGACATTCATTAGCTATGTACGCCTCAGCGATCGACCCTTCGGGCTGTGCTTTGTTACGAATAAAACATTTCAGTTTGTGTAAGTACCTAAGAATGGCCAACGCATTTAATATATTAGGATTAAAGTTCATCCAAATAAATATCTTTACTTAATTAAGAACAAAGAAAGCAATGGTTAGTACCTTTCAAATGGATACATCCACCGATATTGACACAGGCCACCAAGGATGGCTTCATGTGCGAGGTGAATCGGCAAGTGCGCCATGACATCAAAAAACGAAGGGGGAAACAGCTTCTCAAGACTAGAAAGAGTCACTGCGATGCTACTGTAAAGCTTGTGTAATGATTCGGTTGTCAACGTCTTCGAAGTCAACTCTCTAAAGAATAAGCACAACTGAATTAAAGATGTACATACATCTTTCCGGAGGGAGCCACGCAATGCAATAGGCAGCAACCTCTGCATTAGGATGTGACAATCATGGCTCTTCAACCCTGATATTTTGGAATGAACAATGTTTACACACCTCGCAATGTTGGATGCAAAGCCATCGGGAAGCTTTGCATCAATAAGAAATTGACACAGCTTATTTTTCTCGGCATCGTTGAGCATGTAGCAAACGGGGGGCAAATAAACCGCTCCATCCAATCGGATAGGGTGCAGCTCACGCGTAATGCCCAAAGCCTCCAAATCCAAGCGAGTATTGTATGTATCTTTGGACTTCCCTTCGAGGTTCATTATTGTTCCCAATAAACTGTCGTATACGTTCTTTTCAATATGCATAACATCCAGGTTATGCCTCAATTGAAGAGTTCGCCAATATGGAAAATCAAAAAAGATGGAAACTTTGCGCCAATTATTATTTGTAACATCGCGCTTCCTTTTTTTTTTCCCGTTAGGCAATTTACCGAAAGTGGGCTGCCTAACATCTTGTAGTTGTGCAAATATTTCCTCTCCAGACAATGCCTTTGGAGGGGGTCGTAGCTCCCTGCTACTGTACAATCGGTTTTGTCGGAACCTATGGCGAATCGGTAAGAAACGGCGATGTCTAACATATGCAATCTTGTGGCCATGTTTCAGGGAGAGAAAAGATGCGTCAACATTACAAGTAGGGCAAGCTTGTTTTCCTTTTGTGGACTACACCGAGAGATTACCATAAGCGGAAAATCGTTGATTGTAATAGAAGAGCCGCATGCAGCTGAAACAATTCATTGGTCGATGCATCAAAAGTTTGGACACCCTCCTCCCATAGTTGCTTTAGTTCTTGCACAAGTGGTTGAAGGTAGACATCTATGTCATTGCCCGGTGATGAAGGACCCGGGATTAGCATATTCAACATGAGAAAAGGATCTTTCATACATCTCCACGGAGGTAAATTGTACGGGACAGTAATTACTGGCCACATGCTATAAGATGTGGCCTTGTTGTCAAACGGATTAAAACCGTCGCTAGCAAGTCCAAGCTTCACATTCCTTGGTTCACTAGCAAATATCGGGAAATTTTCATCAAACTTCTTCCATTCTTCATAATCGGCCGGGTGCCTCATGATGCCATCATCAACCCGCATTTCATGATGCCACCTCATGTCTTGGGCAGTCTTGGTGGATACGTAAAGCCGCTGCAACCGTGGAGTCAATGAAAAATATCGCAATATCTTATGAGGAATTTTTTTGCTGCTGCATGCAATATCCTTATACCGAGGTGTGCTGCATGTTGGGCACACATCCAAGTCTTTAAAATCATTCCAATAAAGTATGCAATCATTCTTGCATGCATGTATTTTCTCATAGTGGAGACCGATGTCTCAGATGACCTGTTTCGCCTTGTAGTATGAAGACGGAAGGTTTGACTCGGGTGGGACAATTTTGTTTAGTAGCTGCAAAAGCATATCAAACGACTTGTTGCTCCAGCCATTCAATGTCTTTATGTCCCGTCCGTAGCGAGATCATCATCACCATTAGACAAATCGTCACCCTCTGTCATCTCTTCATGGGCTTGTGGGGTAAATGTATCGCCATGGTACACCCATGGGTCGTACGACCTTAGGATTCCGTACACAATCAAATGATCATGTACTTCATCTGGGAAAAGGAAGTAGTAGTTGTTACAATTGTAACATGGACATTTTATTTTCTCTCCGTCTTCCACATGGAGTTTTGTGAAATGTATGAAATCCTTGACTCCATTCACATATTCCGCGTCCGATCTATTGTGCATTTGCATCCAACTTTTATCCATGTGGATTACAAAAAAAGATGTCCAACTATATACCTTAGTGGAAGGACTCATTGAAGTTAGTATCGCAACTTAAACACACAATTAGTCATGCTATATGAGAGATATGCAAAACATATATACGCAGTATATGAACTTCAGTATCTATATGACAACCGAATGAAGAAAATAAATGTTGAGTCGTAGTTTTAGTAGAAGTGATAGGCCAACATACATACTGTGAAGGCAAACTCCAAAACATATAGCTGTATAATTTTCTTTCTCACTAAAAATAGTCAAATATACACATGCATACTGAAGTACAAAGTAGTCAAAAAGCAGAATGTATAAATATGTATACCTTAAATTTAATAGGCAGAAGAAGCAGCTCCGTGCGAATCTGCCTTAACAGTCGGGATTGCAGCAGCCGTGGAGAAACCTGGAAGCACGCAGCAGCACCAATATCAAATGTCTTAATTTCCACACGAACAATGAAGAACATTACATCAATAATGTTGTGCGTTTGGAAAACAAACAAGCTTCCACGGTTGCACAACTAAGTTCTAAACCCTAAAAGTAGCAACTTAGGGAAGAGAGAATTAAGCCATACTGCATCTATGAGATATATGCAATAGTTACAAAAAAGATAGAGACAAAAACAAAAAGCTGAAGAAAGTATTACGCTTAAAAATATGTACATTCAAAATCAAAACCATGGTATATTCATTATTTGTTTATACACAGTCATAAACACTCAACTTTGGAGTCGTGGACACATTGAAGTGATGTTTACAAAAATTACCAAAGCAGCCACTATATACCAAAATACTAAGTATATAAATATTACCCTAATTGAAACATTTCAGCTTGCTTGCGAGGAACTAGAAAGAGTAAAATAGTTGGAAGGAACAGCCCATTTTATCCATACTTGAAATTTTATGACCATCACGACTTATGTAAACTTTGTTAATTAAATAACAGGAAATGCAATCCATTCATGCAAACACTACCACAAATCAGTTTAAATTAATGCCCAACACACAACATTTTACACATGTTATGTTTTTCATTTCATAAGTTCAAAATTTCATATTATTAAATGCACACAAAAGAATATTGGTAAGGCATATATATAGACAAATTGACACCATTTTTTTTTTGGTTACTTACTTAATGAACATGTATGTTATAGTCAACGGTTAGCACTATAAATAATTTCACCTATATTTTAAAGCACATTTGGTTTAAACAAATAAAAGGAATATGAAGATTGATACAAAGCAACAAGCATGTGATATCGATAGTCATGATACTGAAAACGGAATTGGCTATATGTAAACTATTAAAAAAAGTAATATCTTTCATGACCGTCACAGTTAAGACAACAAGTATAAAGCAGACTTGAACATGATGTGGTGGTTACACATGGAATTTGTTTAATGTACATACAAAGGCCATTCAATTGGTGCATTACTTAAGAATTGATTAAAATTTTATAATGTCCAGCAATGCACCGCACCTCTATATTCCCAAATTGAAGTTAGTAAAATTATAATGAATATGTGCCCGATTGTAGAACATGAGAAGTAAATTTTCAACTAAGTGCTAAACAGCCCCAATCAACAATTGCATTCAGTATTACACCACAACACATTATTTATACACAATCTGAATGAAGACCAAAAAAAAAAAAAATTAACAAACCCTTGTTCAACGTAATCTTTATTGAAAAGCAGGGCCATTTAACCCTAAACCAAAAGATGAGTGAATATGTGTCGAAATGCATCGGGAACACCACATATCCAAATCCATAACAAATGCAACAGAAAAGGATTCCATAATCCATCAAATCGGGAAAACATAACAAAGCTTTAGGAAATGCACAGTACCTCCAATCGTTTGGAGTGACTATTGAATGGGGAGATTCGCCGCCACCGGACACCGTGGATACTCACAGTAAACCCAGCAACCGCCGTCGATGCAGCCGATTTGACGATAGAGCTGTGTAGCCGCCTTGGTTAACCCCAAAAATAAAAAATGAACAAAGTGCGCGAAATGGTCGACTGGATGAAGTAATTTGGGGAAGATCACTGTTCATTTCCTAAACGCACCGTGTGGCATTAATGAAGGAGGCCACCTACTTTAGTAATAACAAACGACGTCGTTTTGTACTAAAATAATTACAAAATAACCATTCATTTTGATACACGGAAACTTTACATACTTAGAAATTTTTTGTATGTTGTAAAGGCATGGCAATTGTGACGAATTATTCAGCCCGTCACAGTACCTGAAAAAATATGGGCGGGAACAAAACCCTCAAAAATTTTCCAACAATTTATTGATTCACCTAAACAGTATTTTGGGGATAATTGTGATATGATTACTGTCACAATTAACTATTTATACAAATGTGACAAAAACAAGTTGAATGTCCGTCACAAAAAATTAGTATATTAAAATTCCTTCCATGATTTTGTGACAATGTCCGTCAATTTCCATCACAGATAGTGTGAAAAAATTCAAAATTTTTTTGGCTCCAACAAATTTGAGTCTATTAGTGATAGAGCCTTGTGACGAGGGAAAATGTGTCACAGTTAATATACAATATGTGACGGTTAAACCATTTCCGTCACTGTAGGTCATATTTTTGTGACGGGTATGTTAATGTCACAAAGAAATCCATCACAAAAAGCCTGTTTTTCTTGTAGTGCAAGAAGCTTGGCCTATTGAGTCATATATAAAAAGCATCTACAAGTATTTATGTTTTTCATCCTGATTTTGGTATATATCAAGAAGCTTTTCTTTGAATTAGAATTTAGAACTAATATACTTTTAATGCAGGATCCTTTTGTTTCATGTTGGCTAGATCATTTTGGTTAATTTAAGCATTGGATCAATTAAAAATAAAATTTCTCAGTTTTTCTTTTACTTCTAGTTCAAGTCAATGGTTCCTATTTATGGAAGCCAAGCTCTTAATCAAGTGTTAGATGGTAATCTCGTTATTAGCACTTCACTTGCAGTAAGTTTTGCTTTTTACTAATTTGAGATTAAATATTTCAAATCTATTTTTATGTATTTAAAGATCAGCAAAAAGAAGAATTTGTGCGATTGAAAGTGGAATTACAATGTAAATTGGATTGTATAAAATAAGTGTAGGTATTCAAAATTCTTGGAAAGCACAACATCAAACAAACAAGATATATGTATATTCCAAACCACAGAAAAGCCAAAATAGACATAGCTAGCTATAAAAGCATAAAGCCAAAATAGACATAGCTTAGCTATAAGCATTTTTAAGAACGAGAATGAAATAAATTATATATATATATATATATATATATCCATTTTCAAACTGAAGGCCAGAGAGTCAGAGATAACTTATACCATCTTCGAAAGGACTGGATTAGAATGGCGTATAACATATATATATATATATATATAGATATATATATATATAGACATATTAGGTTATATACATAAAGTAAATTTTTAAATTTATTTAATCCAAATATACAATTACATAATAAAACAAAACAAAAAAAGTTGATGCAAAATTGCAAATTATGTAACAAAATATGTGACATAGCTAGTAAAATTAAATAAGTAGAATATTTTTATTATAATAATATTTGATAGAGAACACAGTAATAAAGATAAAGGTGAATATAAATATCTTTTTGGATGAAAGTTATTTATCATTCTCAGGACGGAATTTCAAAAATCTACGGTATAATGTTAAATGAAGTTGCTAGTGTATAGCCTTTTTCATTGTCGTGATAATTAGAGAGCAAAAACAATACATTTTTGTAAAATAAAAATAAAAATATATGTATGTGTACCTCTAATTTGGAGGCAGTTTTTCGGATAAAAAACAATTATAGGCACAGCAACATTACTCACTACCACGTTAATGCTTTGGCTTTCGATATGAGAAAAATAGAAGATGTGACTGCTAATGAGTGGGAAGAAGGAGAGCAAAGACAAGTACTGATAGCCAATGCCACCGTTGCTCCGTTCGAGCAGCTCGGGAAAGAGGATAAGAGGCTGCGTGCTCGAATGGAAGGAGTGGTGGTGGATGTGGTGGACTATCAGCAGCGTATAAATGGGAGATGCGGAGTTTCATATCTCAAATTTGGACTGACGGGTTCTTTAACTGTTGAAGGGGGAGGCAAGCAGCTGGTGAAACATACAACCAGTGTGAGAGCCATGTGCGATGAAGAACTGAAAATGGTGTTTTCATGGAGTGGAACAAAAACACTTGACCTTCAGCCGCCCATCGCATGTGAAGTCCATGGACAGTGGAGAACCTTATTTGGTAGGTGCATCGCTATAATGGCATCAGTTTATTTCTTATACTTTTTTCTTTTCCTGGTAATTAGATTTGTTTTTCTGAATTAATGGATAAGCTGCTCTTTCTCTTTCTCTCGCTTTTTTATTTATTTATTTTTTTAAGATATATATTTCTGATGGAATAAGAATAAACATTCAGAATTAAATATAAAAAATTGATATGTTTGATTATTATATTGAATTAGATTAATTTTTTTCTTTTTTAAAATATCAAACTTAGCAAAAATTAATAAAATGTCAAATTTCAGGCTGCATTTGCAATTTTCACATAAATCAATTAAATATTATCTTTATAAATTTAGAAAAATATATATATGCACAACTATTGTATATATGTGTGGTGCAAAGAACAATGTATAAGCGGCCATACGATAAATTTTTTATAGAGTCCACAAATTTTATTTTACATGACACGTGATAAATAAAAGTGGTGAAGAATAATGTGACATAACAATTGTATATACGTTCTTTTTTTAAGATAATTAAATTTTTAAATGGGTAAATGATCAATTAAATATTATCATCATTTACTAAAATTTGGGTAACTTTTTAGCATCATTGAAAATTAAAATATATATTTGGACCAAATTTCAGAATACATAGTCCAAGTTCTAGAATTATATCCGGCTATTCATAATTTTGGTTTGAAATGTAATGATATTGATTTTTCAATATTATAGGGAATACTTTACACATTCTTTTAAACAATAAAATAAAATCAGATATTTACGATAGGACGTGGTCAATTATGACAAAAATGGACTTCTCCGTAATGTAATCTAATAGAAGAGTCACAGTCCAGTTCCGCGGGCTTTCTCCTGGACGAATGAGATATGAATTCCATTCAGGCAAGGGCATGGCTTGACTTGACCAAAAATAGAAAAATTTCATTCAAACCTCTAAAGTTTACCTTTATTTTACCATTTTGAAACATTTCACAGATACCTCATTGGGTCTCCGCCGCTAGTAGAATTATATCTCATGACACTCTCTCTCTTAGATAGTAGTGCAAAATAACCTAAATACATTTGGATATTTCAAAAGTAACGAATTTTAGATAAAAAAATTTATACTTTATTTTTTTTTTTAAATATGACTGTTGGGCCAATGGTCTTTTTTATTTTTTATTATGCAAAGAGTCATTTGCAAAAATCTGGAATATCAACTATACCTCTTACGACTAAATTTCAATTTTATCAAATTCTCTTTGAGAAAAACAATAGTTGTTGTAATCTAGCCTTTAAAACTACAAACATTTGTGTTTATATACATGAAAATGCAGTCTTCAAGTGCAAATAGTAAAGTGAATGGAAAAATTATAAATTTTAAAAATAGAAGATATTTTTGTGAAAAAAACCCAACAATTAATTAAACAAAAAATAAAAGATTTTGATTTTGTTAATATTTAAAATTTTTGAATTAAAAATAAATTAATTGAAAGTAGAAAAAACTTTTCATTAACAAAAAACAAAAAACAAAAGATAAGAAATGCAACTTAACTTCAAATTCATTAAAAACAAATTAAATAAGCATTCTAATTTCGGCACACTTTACTTTGCTTTCGCAGGAACTGAAGATATGAGCCTGCATAGGGGCTCCAAGGTTTGGATCGAGTGCATAGACTCGGCATGGGTTGCAGCTCTCGACTATGTTGGCAAGCAACTTCAAGTTCATAATGCTTCCAGAAAGAAAGTGAAAACCATTCCAATCACTTTCCCTCTCTTTCTCTCTCGTTGTGGTTCATTTTGTGTCATCTCGCAAGATCAAATGGTATGGTTCATTTTGAGAAGGGCATTGGAAAATCTACATGAAAACCCTTCACTATGAAGGGTAACATTTTCATCGAATAATTAAAGGATTTAAGGCTCAAGTATGTTCTCTCCTTTTGTTAATTGACGTTGCATTATTCATTAATATATGCAACAATGCCCTATGTTGGTTCATTAGTACAATATGCTCACTCAAGTAATTAAACAAAGGCATGTTGAAAGATGACAATTTGGCCACACACAAAATGAAGCATGTCAGAAATGTTGAGGCAACAATGTCCGAGCCTCATAATGTTGAGATAACAATGTCCGAGACAAATGTCCGAGTCAAAAAATGTTGACCCAACAATGTCCAAAACAAAAAATGTTGAGACAACAATGTCCGATATAAGAAATGTTGAACATGTTCAAGGCTTATATGTTAGAGGATATGTGTCAGACTGAATTGTCCAAGTATAAAATGTGCACAGCTTAAACTGAAGTGTCTGAGGATAAAATGTACAAGGGTAATATTTATGGCTGAGAAGTCTTTCTCTCGGAATGTCTGAGACATACTCACAGAGCGTCCAATGCTTCAGCCAATGTTCACGATAAAAAGTGTATGTCTGGTCAAATGATTTGACAAAAAATATCATCAAAGAGGAAACTGAGGTTCATCATGCAAAATATGACACATACCATTACCTCTTTGGGTAAGGCAGAAGCGTGCAGTAGAGGAAATGTCAGATAGTAGGTAGGTTGATTTTATCGATATAGATGTCAAATATATTGTGTTTTAGTTTAATGTAATATTTCTATAAATACCATGAAATGATGAATGGAAAATTGATTGAATAGTTTTCTTTAATGCTAAAGTTATCCTCCTCCTTTCTTTTTTCTATCTAAGTTACTACCAAAATACTATAAATATATGTGTTTTCTCTCTTGATCTTCCTTAAAAAAACCAATATCAAGCTTTCGCATACACTAAACCAACATCATCAAGCTAAAGATAAAAAAAGAAACTAATACTTCTCTTTGATAGGTTCTTGGTCCAAGCACCAAAAACCCAACATAATGGTTACCTGAGCAGTAAAAAATCTGGTAAGTTGTGAGTGTGAGGTCTTTTTCTACATTTCTTGAGTGTTGTTATTGTTTGCATCATTTGCAAGTTTCAGCCAAAACACCAAAAACCCAACAAAGCATACACAATATATATATATATATATATATATATATATATATATATTATGTTGAACCTTTCACCACTTCATTTTGAACTTTTTACCCATGGAACTTTTCACCTATTTATGTTGAACCATTATTCGTAATTAATTAAGGTGTCTAATATTAATTTAATTTTCCATTTGTATTGTTTTTTGAATGAATGCTATTTTAATTTTGTGCACAATAGCTTTTTTCTTCTCTTATAGATGAATCACCAACTAGTAAGAAGTTGTAGTGTAAAATGATGTCAATGAACTTAGAAAAAAATAATAATAAAAAATTGGCTTTCTGCTTTTCCTTTTGTTATTTGAATCTTGTCTTGATTTTCATTATAAAAAATATGGCCTACAGCGACAACGATCTATTGTGATTGAAGGCGTTTTTTTATAGCAGAATCCATTCAATTACGAAACTATGTCGTAACAACACTGTGACGGTAGGTGCGTCACTGAAAGTCCCTAGCCATGAAAAAAAGAGCGATTCGTGACTGAAGGCCAATTCCAAAATTTTGGAATATTTTGTCACATTCAGTCACGAAATATGTTGTAACTGAAGTTCGATGTATTCGTTACTGAAACTGCTGATTTCGTGGCTGAAGTATGTGAATCAGTTACGAATACTGTCATGACTATTTCGTGAATTAATCACGACATGTTGTTCGTGACTAATTCTAAATGTTTTAGTCACAGTTTCTATGTCCGTGACTAAATTGCGCTCAAATTAGCCACGAAAACATTCGTGGCTAATTGTACATTATATTAGCCATGATAGTCATTTTTTGTTACTAAATTTGTATGTTTTTGTCACGAAGTGGTTTCCGTTACTTTCATCATAGTCATTAGCCATGGAAAACTTTGTTGCAAATTGGTAATTTAATTAGCCACGAAAGAGTTTTTCATAACAAATTGCATATTTTTTTGTCACGAACTATAAATTTCGTTACTGAAAACGGTTCAATTTGCCACCAAAAATTTTATGTTTCGTGGCTATTTATATTAGCCATGTAAGTTATACATAACTGTTGTTCTGGAAATCTTACAAGTCTCATATTAATTAGTTACTCACATGCTGAAATAAAACATATATAAGTTCCAAATCGCATCCACAACCAACAAACAAATACTAAACGAAGTGTAGCTTATCAAAATATTATGCTTTACTTATAATTAACCATCCCAAAATATTACTATCCACAAAATATATATAAATGTAAAGTTTCAGTATTGCTGTATCTCAGTTTCTCACTACCTAATCACTAGTGAGCAAGTTAAGATGTTAGCACTTAACATTTTCAAAAAATATATATTAACATTTGGCCTTCAAACTAATATTTACTGCCATCTCAAAAGTAAGGTATCAGCTTGCATATCACATTCATTTCGAGTCCAATCTAAGGGAACCTGCACATCAGTCAAGCAGAAACCACCAATACTATTTCAGACAAATACGTTATGTAAGGCTCATAAACACAATTTCAAAAACATCTACTTGTTAATTAACAAGTACTTTCATCATTTGGAGTTGTCTCAGTGGGTAGATTACACTCAAAGGAGTCCATTTGCAGCTGCATTTATCTTATGAAGTCATGTAATTGTTATGGCAATCCTCATACACTTTCAGCCTATCTTTCAGTTCCTCGTTTTGCACCTAACGTTGGCAGCTTTTTGCACTGCTGCCTCCTCTCTCTTTTGTGCCTCTTCAGCTTCTCGTAAAGCATTTTGAACCCTCCACAATAGATCTTTGAGGCTTTGCACCTTCACCTAATCCACATACATAGCCAGATTTTGGCGGCAAAACCATATCAAATAGTTCATCCTCTCCCACATCCTCCAACTCAAGTACCTTATCCTGAAAAGCAGTTTCATAAACTTTGGGATGTGTTGCTCGATAAATATTAAAGCTAAAAAATAGATATCAACCATCCTTGATTACCATAAAATTCTGCATAGTAGTTAGTGATCATTTACATATGCATTTATATTAACATCCATCGAAATGTATACTTACATAAACTTCTTTCGATTCGTCATCTACCCACTTGTTCTTTTTCTTGTTGAAATGTGTCTCTTCCCATAGTCGTTTTCTCCCAAGCAATTGTCCATTTTTAGCGTCTCCCTACAATGTAAATTGTTTATCGGTTTAGTACATATGGTCTACTTTTACGGCGAACACATAGCAATCACATATAACAGCCTCATCTTATTCACTAAAGGATAAAAAATCTGACCAAATCATAATGAATCTGAGCGAAAGACTTCGTTTCTTCACAGTGATTAATCCTTCTTGCTGCATGATTTCTTTTATTGATTGCACTTATTCTCTATGTCTATGTTATTATAACATAAAGCAATATTAGTATACTTTGATTTACATAACTTACATAAATGTTTCACACACAATAGTTCACACACACAAACCTGTAATCTTTCACAGCATTTGGTCCATGTGCTAGTTTCTATCCCTAATGTTCTTGTTAAAACAAATTAACTTGACATAAACTGTAAATAAGTCCTACATATGACATCCAATTCTAATTACCTAAAACACACCTCAGCACAACACATTCATTTTATCATCCAAGCTCAATACATAATATCAATGAAGTGCATTATACAAACTTGACATCATCCAAACTTTTGGTCAGCTTACAAATGTCAACATAAAATAACTCAATACAAGCCAATAACACATATTTTTCAAATTTCCATTACCAAATAACATATTATCAGACCAAAAACAAGTAGTCAATAACATCCTTATCTTTCTATTTCACTACTACATAATTTAAGATGAAAAATTGATGAAACGTAAAAAAATCCACGTATGAATATGATGCTACTGCCAAATCAGCCACTTTGGACGCTTATAAATTACCTAAAAGGGTTTAGAAGTAAATCACGCGACTATTGCAACCCAATCATCTGCTTGTACCTTCGGTGGAGGGTTGGCCAACGCTTCTTCTTTGTTTGAAAATTTTTTGTAGTGCTTGTACAGTCGGTGGCGGTAGGATATGAATAGACACTGCATCTCCACAATTATTGCTTCATTTATATGATTGTCATATTCAAAATTGAACGTCTGCTGTAAAAAAGAAAAAACAAATAGCAATTTCCATGAGATGTAAAATTAATTTTAGATAAAATGGTGATCAATAGAATCTATAAATTACATTTTTATAAACTATAAATTTCCAACTTTAATAATGATCAATACAAACTTACTTTAAGATGCCCGATCATAGGTTCAACACATATCTTGTAATCGATGTCCTTTCACCTATCAACATGCTTCGGTGGAATGTTTCTAACCAAAATTCCTATTTCAGTGCTCAATTTCTGAACATTTGGTCCTATTGCTGTAGTTATGTGTTGTGGAATCTTGACATCTAATTTATCTTGCCTCTCTTTCTCATTCAATATTCTAATCCTCGAGTGTGACCACGTTTCTTTGATTGACTTGCTGTAATTGACGTACCTATGCAATGAAGCAGCATGTGCATTGTCTAAATGAACATTTTTTACAGCAACCAAATAAAAAAGTTTAACTATATGCAGCAACAAAATACTAATTATGGCAACATTTTAGAAATACCACCTCCAACATCAGCATCATTATTCACAATTTCATCCTCGTTTTCATCATCCAACACATGGGAGGATGCATTTGGAAATCTTAAATGTGGATCTAAAATAATAGTCTAATTTTGTTCTCTTATCCTGCATATCTTACACTACTTTATTGTGCTTAATGAATCTTATAGGTCTCAAATATAATGTAAAGTTACATCTAATATGCATATCCACTCCGGATTGCAAGGCATGCCAACTTTTGCTCTCTAACATTTTTCATATTTATTAAAAAAAAAAATTACATCTAATGTTTCAATTTTAAAAAAATGTAATATTTATTATTTATTTTCTTTTTGCCAGAAATTTTTTTTACTTTATAAAAAAAGAAAAGAAAAATTATTCCATAAAAAAATAAAAATTACTGTGCACTCATTCACAAAATAAACGTGTTCCGTACCAAGAAGCAAAGCGAGAAAAACACTGTATAAATATTCCAGACGCGCCGAGCCGCTCTGCTTCAAAAACAGAGAAACAAGGAAGAAGAAGAAGTAGACGAAGAGAGAAGAGAGAGAGAGAGAACTATGGCTTCTCTATCGGAACCTGAAAACCCATCACCAACTATCTTCATACCTCAAGAATGGTCCGAAGCGGCAGATTCCATTGCATATGATTCTCTCACCTCGTCCCCACCCACTGCTTTTGTATGCGGCGCCAAGAATTGCGGGAAGACCACCTTTTCTCGCCACCTTCTGAACGTTCTTCTCCAGAGGTCAATGCTCAGCTTTCCTCATTTTATAGAATAGTTTTTTGAATTCGTATGTTCGAGACTAGTCGTTGATTTAATTTATGTGGATCCTAACTTGGTCACTGAGTTTTAATGAACTCTCTGCAAAAATTGAAGTTGAACTTTTTTTTCTCTATGTGGGTTGGCTCAGTTTTCTAATGGGGTTTTCTTTAAATTTGGAAAATTTATTCGACTTGGGTTTCTTCTCACTGTTTAGCAATGGGGAAGGTAAACTGGGCTTGTGCTATTTTGCCTGTATTTGAATTTTTATCTATGAAATTCCGCACCTTTTCTAAAGAGGCCTCGCTAAAAGCGATATTTTTTTTCTCGTGGAGTATGAATACAAGTCAATGTTCTGAGCTGTATTCATGATAGTTAAAAGTGTTTAGTTTTAAAGTGGCTCAGTGAACTCATTTGAAAAGGTTCCAGTGTTAATTATGATATAATTTCATATCATCTCTGAATACATTGTACTTTATATTCCTTGTCTTTTTTTTTTCCTGAACTCATTCTATCTGATCATTATGAGTAACATGTTGTTCTCTGTTGCTTCCAAGGCTGCTTATGGCTGAATTATCATGCTTTATATTCGAGTGCTTGTTTGTATTACTTTATTTTTAGCGATTTCTCCTCATCTTTTTCAATTGTTTTGCAGGTATAGGAAAGTAGCTTACTTGGATACAGATGTTGGTCAGCCTGAGTTTACTCCTCCTGGTTTTGTTTCTCTTACTATGGTTGATAAACCAACTCCAGGTAATTGTTAAGGGTCTTTGATTTAACAACAAAATTCCGAAAGTTATCATTAGAGGTAATAAATTGTTATGCTGTTAAAGCATGCTAATCAAAGGTGTTACTTGTGTTTTCTTTCTCATAAGACAGATTTGACAATTCCATGTATGAAGACACCAGACAGGTACAGACTAAAGTTATGGTACAACTTATTTACTTGTTATCTAGAAATGAACATTTTGTTGTTATTAAATACTAATAATGTAACTGCATCTAGTACGTACAGTTGAAAGCATATTATGGATATGAAATATATGATATAAAGTAAAATGAATAACTGACTGGACAATCTGATCTATTTTTAGGAGTAGGCTATCTTGTTGATTTCCAACAGGAAAAATATTTATGTGAACTCTTCTGTTTGGAGGCCTTGTTAGACAGAATCATCAACTAAATAGATTTATATTGCAATGTAATTATATACTTCTTGTTATTTTGACAATTGACATAATACTCAGAAGCTATTATGATTAACAATGGGAAGAATGTGGGTTTTATAATGATTTAGATTTAGTCGAACATGGTTCTAGTTGATATTAAAACATTGCACAATTCCAAAGAAGTTTCATTCTGATTTTCAGTTAACTGAATGTGATATTGGATGTGGGCATGTAGCTTTGTTACCTACATATGACTAAGATTATATTTGACATGACATGAGCTCTATATAAAAGCAAGTGGTTTTGATGTGCTTTTCTATTACTCTGTCTTTCTTCTGCTCAAATCTGTACCATCTATGCTTGTGTGAGATTTTATTGAAAAGTATATGGGATGCCTAATCATTTAAGGTCTTGTTTTTTTCTTAGATGTTTTTTCTTCGGTGATATTTCTTCAAAAAGAAATCCAACAGCATACTTGAATTATATATGTACACTATATGATTACTATCGAAGGGAGTACTGCACCTCCAACCCGAGTGAAAATCGTACTAAGACTGAATTGCCTCTTGTTATAAATACACCTGGTTGGGTGAAAGGTATAATCCTTGATTTTAACTAAGACCTAATTGTGTTCAATCCCAGCCAGCTGCTGCTCGAGCAAAAGAGCAAGTGGATGTTCTCTGCCTGTTTACTGTGATTGTGATTTTCAAACTGTAGTTACTCATTCCTCTTGTGCAGGTGTTGGTTATGACATGTTGGTGGATATGTTGAAGCGTATGGCTCCCACCCATGTTGTTAAAATAAACATATCTGCTCAGAGTAAGAATCTACCAGATGGGGCATTTTGGTTGGATGAGGATAGTTGTGGAATGGTTAATCTAATTGAGATCAGTTCAGCTCGCCAGGATTCTCTTAATAGATCGTAAGTTCTTAGGGATTGATACCGTTACAACTGTTAATCATATTTTTGCTAAATACTTTATGCCTATCAAGAGATAAAACATAAGAGAAAAAGACAGTCACCTTCATAAACAATTTTCCTTCTCTATGGATAATAGATTGACTTTTGTCAAACCACTTAAGTTTCCTTTTTACATATTAATTCATCTCCAGGGTTTTAGTTCAGAAGGATGCACGCCTTTTGCGGGATTTACGAATAATGGCTTATTTCAGACAGTGCTTTATGACTAACCTGAAAATCACTACTATCAAAGAACTCGCTCATGCACTGGCCTCTCACCCACCATATGAAGTTCCAATATCAAGCATCAAGACTAAACATCTTCATTGTCAGGTCAGTTCAAACTTTTGATTAAGTTGCCACAGCATTTTTACTATTTTTTTTTATTTTTTTTATTTGGTGCATCTGGCTTAATACTCTACGGCTTTTAATTCTATTTCTGTTTAATGTAATAATTTTTAGACTAAGACAGAGCTAAGTGGTGGTATAATCTACATTTCTTGTTATACTTTTTGGTATAAATAACCAATGGAATCTTTTAAATATTTGAATCTTTTTATTCTAGGTCCCAAATACTGAGATCTTCTACAGTTTGAATGCAACCATCGTTGGCTTAGCAGTTAGCTCTGAAGGGTCTGAAAATTTACCATGGTGTGTTGGTCTTGGTGTGTTCCTTTAACCATTCTTTGGCATCATGTTCAACTATAATTTATATTTTCTTCACTGCCTACTTAATGTTTTCAATCAGTAGACTAAATCCACTAAATCAGTGGTATGTTGCAATGCTGTAATTGACATGCCGATTTATTTAAATGATTATGACTGTTTAATTGTAACTTCTAATAAACTGGTGGCTGGAAATCATATACTGCAGATTTAGATGATGTTAGTATGATTATAGCAATTCTCATCTATTATTTTCTGGTGTGAAAGCATTATAAATCAGTATCAAGGTAAAAAGATGGAATTGAGGATCTTATTTTACCTTTTACCTGATGCCTTTACCAGGAATTGTGAGAAGTGTTGATACACTCAAGGGTCTGCTATATGTCATTACACCAGTTCCTCCAAGCTCTCTGGAAAAGGTTGATCTTTTTCTGCAGGGTTTTATCCAAATTCCTACTTGTTTGTTGCAGGTAATTGATACCTTTCCCATTGAAAATTCTTTTCCTGGAATTTTATGCATTTCGTTCCTCATAATCCCTACGTGGTCATGTATGCATATCATGTCTTGCTTGTTTTGCATGTGAGAAAAAGTTTGATTATATTTTAAGTTGCCTTTTTCCAAATACAATATGGTTTCGTAGAAAAAAAATACATGCTTATTCATTTTGGAATGTGCTTGTTAAAGGTATTCTCTTTTTTTTTTTTTTTTTGGTAAGGTTAAAGGTATTCTCTTCGTGCATAGATGTGTTGCTAATTTTTGAATGAGATGTTATAAGCAATGTGTTTGAGCATGGTAAAGTGAGGCAGACCACAATTTAATGGGTCTTGGCAAACTAAATTGAAATTTTCTCACAATTGGTAAATTGTTTTGTGTCATCTTTAGGATCTTAATAAGACTACTACTAGATACGCTAATCTGTGGTGTTGAATAGAATAAACGCATACACTATGCCTTGAAAGCTTTAATCTTCTAGTTGATTGTTTATGTTTTCTTTTAAGCTACTTATCAACTATACACACACACACACACACACACACATTAATACACATACACACATATATATATGTCAAGAGTAATTTTGCCAACAGGATATCCTGATTGAATTTTCATCCAGATTGTCACTAAAAACCTCACAGTGACAGCTTCAATTGGCTTTGTTAGCTTTGTCGCTGATAATTTGTTTTAGCGACAAAGCTTTCATTGATAACAGATTTTTAGTGACAATCGTTATAGAAATTTCATCTAATATCGTGAAAGTAGAATTACTCGGTAACTTTTAATGCTTGCATCTGTGACCAAATCAACATGCCTTAGCCTTTAGTAGGTAGATGGGTCATGTTATGCAAAAAATAAAAAAATAAAAAAGTATCGAAAGCATGCTACCTCAAGTTTAATGTTTATCCAAATTGCAACACACTCAAAATGCTGGGTGTTTTTTTAATTTTTTTTATTAAATTTGATGTATATCCTTAACAGAACCATACATGTTTTACCTATAGTTCTCATACAATCAACTGAACTTTTTCAGGTTCAGGGATGTGTATCTCCATACATGTCTAGAAATGCTTTTTCTACAAGCTAGCTCATACGCAATCGTTGTTACCGAAACATAGTTTTCCTTACTCCACACTCATCCGGCTAATATGTTGCCTAACTGTGCAAGCGACGGCAGTATGTAAATAGGGTTGCTGTTTGTTTTATCCGGTTCAGTAGATTATATAATCTTCCCATTGGACTTAAATTAGGATTTTTAAGGATGTTCGTAATATTTTTATATATTTTAGTAGGAATTAAACTACTAAAAAGAACTCTGTTGTTACAAGATTACAATATTTACAGAGATTTCAACATTAATCTTCAGTCTTATTCCAAATACTTATCAATTCGAATGACACTCTGGCATGACAGGTCCATGTGACTTAAAATAAGATAAATGGTTGGGACATTGGGTTCTGAGTTTGGACCAGAAGCTAAGCATCCCTGCCAGCTACTTTCTAGACTGGATTTCGTCATTGTGGAGACCATGTTTAGACTAAAAGATAAGGAGAACAATCTTTACATAGAATTCATCCAAAAAAAATAAAAAAGTATATCTTACATTGAAGTATTTGAACAGCTGGCCTTCAACTAGTTGATCTTCTTATTGCCATTAAAAAATCATGCAATATTGTAATTTTTACAAAAAAGAAAGATACAACAAAGATGGGTGTTATAATGTTTAAATCAAGAAACATGGTTCTAACTTTTCCTTTTTCTCACACCTTTTCCCCTTCAACTATTTACCCAACCATGAGAAGCAAGCTTTATTTTTCTGCTTTTTCCTTTTTTCAATTTAATTTTACTTTACTTGCCAAGTATGTCTGTAAAAAACAACTGAAATGATAAATAAATATAATTGTAATTGATAATGATGTCCCAATCCTACCAATATAATGGTTCTCCAGCATTGACACATAAAATTTGACAAAAATGAATCTTATTTTAAAATCAAATCTTGATTGGATCACAAACTCATATGCACTAAAGTTACATCCTATAGTTGGGGCAAAAATAAAAGATTCTTCAAATGACAAAAGTTATTTCATTCTAAACTCACATCCTAATTCGATCAATGACTAATAACATTATAAGTTGTCACATTTTTCCTACTCAAAATATAAGGTGGCCAAATAAAACATGCAAAAAATAAAACCATAGCTCTAATAAAGTTTCAAGATACTATGTTAGTCTTTACTTAATCCGATTGGTTGGAAAGTGCATGATAGACCGTTATTTGAGGTACATTCTAAGCCTAACAACCTCAATTTTTCTCGAAGCAATTTTCTATGTATAGGCAGATGAATTCCACCACCCAAAACTTTGAAAACCTTTTTGGTTTCAAACCAATCCATCTTTCTCTCATCTCCTTCCTCACACAAGAACACACAACACACACACAGAGAAACACAAAGAGAGAAGAGATCATGATCTCGGCTCGGTTTGTCCCACCAAGGTCATGATCTTCCATCTCACCTCTGCCCTCTAACAAAAACACACACACACACAAAAGAGTTCATCATCAACCATTTCTTTCTTGGCAAAACAATGGCAAAGCGCTCATTCACGCGTTTTGTCGAACAGGAGCTGGGCAAGTTCCCACATTTCATAATCTACGCCGTCCTCGAATGGGTCTTAATATTTTTCCTTTTCATTGATGGGTTTATCGCATTTTTCGCCAACGAGTTCGCCAAGTTCTTCGATTTGCGAACACCATGTTTGCTCTGCACCAGGATCGATCACGTACTCGTCCATAGAAACCCCGATTTCTACTACAACGACTCCATTTGCGAATCCCACAAGAAAGATGTTTCGTCGTTGGCTTATTGCCATAACCACAAGAAACTCTCTGACATTCGCAAAATGTGCGAATCTTGCCTACTATCTTTCGCAACCGAGAAACAATCCGACTGCGATACGTACAAATCCCTAATTGGAATTCTGCATAAGGATCTGGATTGCTTTCTTGGCGAAGATCAAGTCCAACTGAGTCTGTCAGCTGCGAAAGACGAAGGATTACAAGTGATGGAGAAGAAGAACAGCAAGTATCGGTGTTCGTGCTGTGGGAATTCGCTGAAGATGAAACCTTCTTCAAACCCTAAAGGAGGAAGACATGCGAGCTTGATTTCACAAGGTCCGACTCCTTCCCCGAGAGCTCCGCTTATGAATTTCAGAGGACCTGAGAATCGTGGTTTGGAATTGCCCCACATCCGATATACGGAGCTCAAGTTCATTTCGGATCATGAAGCGGAGATTCCGGAGGATGACGATGCTTCCCAACGTTCAATTTCTGATACTCAATGTGAGTCTAATATTATATATATATATATATATATATATATATATATTTTATTTTATTTTCATGATTCGCGAGTCTGATATTATATCTTACACATATATGTGTGTATAGAACTGACAAAGTACGGTGTCAACAAATTTTTATATCCGTTAAATTTTTGTAGGGAAGTATATAAATTTAAATTTATTTATAAAATTATTGGGTAATTTGTTGTATAATTTGTTAATACAGTTAAATTTATTTTAAAATAATAAAAAATATATTTTATTTATAGTTTATAATTTATATTAAAAAATAATGAAGTACATACAAACATAAATATTTATATTTTTTTATAAATTAAAAATAAAAATTAAAGCAACATACTTAATATATGTTAAAAAAAATAACAAAATACAAAAACATAATACTTAAATCATTCTACAAATAAATAATAAAAATTTAAAACAATATTGTTTGAAATAACAATAATACGTAAATATATTCAATTTTAACCACATTTTTATTTTTTAAAATTTTTTTAATTAAATTACTAAATTGCCATTAAAGATTAATGAGTCTAATGAATTTTCGTGAGTCAACACTTTAACACCAGTTAAATAACATATTCATAATAGATCAACCCAGTCTGTTTTAGATAAATTTGAAACTGTAAAAAATATTCGTATTCGTATCGTAATAAAAGATTGTGTTGAAATTTATCATGTCTATGTGTATATATATATATATGTTTACAAAAAAATATATTTATATATATATAGATATATTCTTGACGAGTGGTTAAAAATAAAAAAACAAAACCAAAAAAACTTGCCTTTGCAAATTGTTCACAGCTGACGTGGCAGCAACTGATGGGGTAAAAACAAACTGACTTTGTCTCTTTGTGCTGCCACATCATCAGTTTTGAATAATCAACACTTTATCTATCTGTGGCTGCGTAAACTTTTGATTTTTGATTTTGATTTTGATTTTTTTTGAACTTTTTTGTTGTTAAAATTAGAATTGCCAAATTTTTTTGCATATCAAATGTATGATATTTTTTGTTCGCTAAACATTTTTCTTTTAAGTTCATATGCATGTGAATTATAGTTTTTTGGGAGACGACATCTACTGCAGCTTGACTGCTTGAGTATAATCATACATATTAAACAGCTGCAGTGGAATGTACCAAGCAACGCTATCATTTTCTGTAGCATTTTTGTTTATGTTTAAGGACTTTTTGACTTTTTAGCTCCTAGTTGGGTTTTGGGGTTTTTTTGACTAGAAAACTTTTTATTTTATTTTTTATATTTATAATTACTAGAAAACTACTTAGATGCATAATTAATATAATCTACAAGCACGGATTCAATTTATAAGTTTTTTGGTGTACTAGTTAAGGAAGATATCAAAGCTGCCACAGTGCCATTACTTACAGAGCCTGACTATATGAACGAAGATGCTGCAAAGACCCCAAGTTTCATCAGAGGAAACAGGTTTTTCGGAATCCCACTTACAGACTCAGCTTCAAACAGTCCCAGAATCGGTCTGAGAAGCTTAAGGAAATCGCCATTGGAGAGAACAGAATTAGCTTCGGATTCCATGATGGAGAGCAATCCTATCAACGAAGATGGTGACTCAATTTTGCACCATTTGAAGAGGCAGGTTCGGTTGGACAGGAAGTCACTCATGGCATTGTATATGGAACTGGATGAAGAGAGAAGCGCTTCAGCTGTTGCAGCAAACAACGCCATGGCCATGATCACGCGTCTGCAGGCAGAGAAAGCTGCGGTTCAGATGGAAGCTCTGCAGTACCAGAGAATGATGGATGAACAAGCAGAGTATGACCAAGAAGCCCTTCAAGCCACCAACGATATGCTTGTCAAAAGAGAGGAAGATTTGAAGGCTTTGCATGCTGAGGTAGAGGCTTACAGAGAGAAATATGGGCTGCTGAAGGAAGAGGATTTCAAAACAAGAAAAGAAGATGATGAAGCAGCTGATGATGGTGATGAAGAATACCCTGTTGGCTCCATCAATGGAAGAGACGCTAATGGAGAGTTCTCACACAAATCCGAACGAGATTTACCATTAGCATTAACATCGCAGGGAGACAATGGAAGGGGAAACCACAATGAATCTTTGAAAGACTTTAAAGAGGAGAAAACTTACCTTCTAGGCAGAAGAAAGCTGGAGAAGAGAAGTCACATATCTGACACTGGAGGCTCTTCCTCCCCCTCTGCCTCCGACGGAGTTGATAATATAGATGATGACGACCTAGGTACTATGCATATATACATTCAACAGTTAGTTTCAGCTCAAATGTAGAAAATCATAAGTCATAATTTTAAGATTCTGATTTTGAAAAAATATCAAGTTGTCCTGATCTGAATCTCACTGTAATTCAATATGAGCATGCTAATGTTTTTATGCATTTCTGAGTCGTATTTTTTGTTTCTAAATTTCGTATATGTTTTCCCAATATGGTTTATCTGAGATGAAGGTAAATCCACATTGTCCATAGAGTTGTCTCATATTAGTGAAAAGGTGAAGGCTCTTGAAGCAGCAGGAGGATCCTTAGACAGAGCTGCTGAGAAGCTGGAGAAACATAGTGAAGGAAAGAAAATTTTGACAGAAATTTCTCAAAGTCTAGTAAGGCTTCGGCATGTCATGACAATGCTCTCCGATCACAACGACGACGAAGAATGAACTTGCAGCATTTCTAATAGCTCTACTGGTAAGTACCTTTTGAAATCCAATAATTTTCTAATAATACTTTTTTTTTCTTTTTTCTGAGTTCTAGTTGACATATATTGCAGTGCCATTGACAAAAGATGCAGCAGCTTCCTTGACAGAGAGGATGTGAGAGGAAGAAAGTGTTTTTCATCAAAAAGTTATGGATGATAATGCTTTATATTATGACAGGGCTACTTGTACAGATGCTTTTAAATGCATTAGAAGCTGTAGCAGGTTTGGTTCTGTGTTGTTTTTTGAGAGGTTTGATGATCCCCTTACAATTTTTTTATTGTAATAATTTTCTTTTTCTCCAATGCAAATTTCACTAATTGGTTAAAAAAAAAGAAAGTAGATTGTTGTACATAATTCAACAACGTTGAGGTTTGAGCTCATCATGTGTAAACACAAAGAAATGAAAGTTTACATATTACTTGAAGAGCAAATCAATAAGTGAAAGATGATTTCTATTCAACAATTAAGGAAAAAGATAAAAAAAAAACCAAGTTTTTGGAATCTGTTTTTACCTCGTGCAAAGTAAGGGGGGAAAAAACTGGCAGATTTTGATTTTGATTACTTGGTCAATAGATTGCAAAGGAAATGCATTATTTTTAAAAAATAAAAATAAAAATAATTAATTTCCTTTGTCTTTTTCTAATAAAGTAGGTTCAATGATGAAAATATCGAAACTACAATTTTACAGAAATATTAATGAAAATGTCAATAGAAACTATGATAAAATAACGGAAACGATGAATATTTAACTTAAATTATGGATTTTAGCATACAAATATTTAAAATAGTAAAATAAATTAACAATATAACAATTAAAAAAATTATAATAACAATAAATTATAAAAAAAAAACAATGTTAATAAAATAATTCATAAATATGAAAAAGAAAAACAACAACAAATAAGTAAATATAGTTCTTGTTTGTAACAAAATTATATTGAAACTTGAAAAATATGATCAATATTTTCTAAAATACATAATTTTTTAACTATGGTGATTTATATTTTTCTTGTTAAAAATGGANAAAAAAAAAAAAAGACACCAACAACATCTAAACTGATAACCACCAATTAAGTTTAACATTTCTCCAATATTTTCGTAAATGTCCATATTTCTTTTTCAATTCTCCATCAATAACCATCAACATTACCAATAAGTTTGGTATCTTCATCGACATAGATGACAGATAAATTTACCTTTTTATCAATGTTAGACAGATAAATTTACTTTTTTATCAATGTCAAACATTGCGGCAGATAAATTTTACTTCTTTATTGCTGTTGAACATAAAAAAAAATACAAAAATGTCGATGATATTTGCATCTATGGATATGTTTAAACACATTAATCTCAATGTAAACATAATTCTGTTACATCTTTTAAGAAATTTAAAAAACAAATGCATCTTTATTTCTGTTCAGAAGAACATACTATAAATTGATCATGACACATACACCAAACAACCATTAGTGCGAAACAATATCAGTTTCTATGCCTAGACATTCTCACTCAAGACCCTTCACTAAGGCAAATATATCCTCAAAAGAACTTTTGATCATCGTTCATCAAGCACCTATAATTGATGCGGTGCAACCAACTAGAATCGAAGGCCAACAAACAGAGGTTGAAGATAAAGCCAGAGTTTAGTTACCGTTGCAACTTTTAAATAAATATGGCATTTCCCAATTTAACTTTAGTTATTAACCGTTTTAACTTTGTTTTAAAAGACAATATAGTCGTTCTTTTTATTGTAACTGCTTATATCTTTTAGTTGCTCACGTGTCCAAAAACCGTTACCCAATACGGCATTGTTTTGTCTTGTAATGATATATTAATACCAAGCTCGTCTTCTCCGCGAGGCAGCTTGATATATTTCCACCATTACTGTAAGTTTTGAAGCTACATTTGTTAGCTTGGTTAATGAAATTAGTCCCTATTTAACTTTCAGATCTCTTCAAATAGAATTAATTAAAGAGTTTGTTGATTTAAATACATTGTTTCTACATCAATAACTCTCAAGCTCGGGCAGAATTTCCCAGATTAACCTAATCCAATGACTGCATATGAAGCTAAAGTTCAAGGAAATGGTTATTTCTTTTAGGTAGTAGCAAGTGACTATAAATTTTACCACCGTAATGGAAAAAATGGAAACAACCTCTTTGTTGACCTCCATAATTAGAGAGCAAATATCATTTGTTATTGCCGTTTTCTTGAATTTTCTAATACAAGCCAAATAAATCTATGAGGTAATCCTATAAACTCTTCTGAACTTAACTGAATAATTTTGACCAACAAAATAACAACAAAAAAGTTTTTGGCGTTCTTAATAACATATAAAAACTCCTATTTCTTAAGACAGATCTACAAAAACATGGCATAACACAAGAATAATTGCCAATGATTGGAGAGTTAATGGAGATTACAAAAAATAGTCTGGAGTTCTGCGTGTGGTATCAGGCTCAACCTGACGAGGTGCAGGATCAAATTGAAGGAAATTCTGCTCCATATTCTCTCCAATCTCAAGGATTGCAGCCATATTTCCACACCGGTAGCAGTAATTTGGAGCGCTAAACACTGTCACGACATTCTTTTCCTAAAAAATGAACAGAACTCAATAAACTCCAGAACTCCTATTTCATAGGAAACAAGACAGATTCTGCCTTAAAGTAACTAACCTGGCACCAATTATAGCCTTCCATGACAAGCTGGTGGGCTCTAGAAATAAGACTGAGTCCATTAGTGTGATTAAACTGTGCAGCAATATCCTGACCAAATGTGTACCCAGCACCCCGAGGAGATATTCCCCATCCACATCGGTCGTCTGGGTCAGACCACAGAAGATCACACATTGGACCCTCATGAGGAACCTACTCCCATGAAAGGAACAAAATAAAGGCCACAATTAGGAAGAAATATCACACACTTTAAAAATATGCATTCGACAAATTAAAATGAAGAAATCTTCCAGGCGTACAACTAGAAATGGTCTATCACATAAATATAGAAGATATGCATTAAGCTAATCTATTGTGATAACAGTACATAAATGTTTAGCAGTGTCAAACTCAAACGTGGAAAGGAATGAAATTATAAGAAAACAAATCTGAGTGGAAAGATGCGTAAATGGCAATCCATTTCAAGTAATTTTGTCTCTTAGCATATATATACATTATTTATCCATAACAGACAGCTGTTGGTGTACCTCCTGAATGCGGTCCAGAGCACGGATATTATCTAAAGTATCTAAAGAGGGGGAGAGTCCACCATGCAAGCAGAAGACCTACATGATAAATAGTAAAGAGGTTGTCAAATGTGATAAGGCCAATAGGTAAACCAAATATAGAAAACTATAAATCAAACCTGACTCTCAATTAACGCTGTAAGTGGCAGATAATCAAAAAGGTCAGTGAAGTACTTCCAGACATTTGCATTTCCATATTTTCTCAAACACTCATCATAAAAACCGTACCTGAAAAAAGACAACAAAAAATAAAATTTTGCTCCTGGGAATTAGGATTTGGTTTTCTTGCATACAGTTGTAAAGTGGAATTCTAATTAAAACTTATAAATTTAACTCTTGATGAGATTTTGAGAAGCTTATGGAAGATTGACAGAAATATAAAATTCCATATGATTGATAACAGAAGATTATTGATAAGCAATCAAGAGGAACCTTCTATAATGTTACTTAATTAAGAAACACATGCTGAAGGTAAGGGTAAAAAATATAAAGCAGTTCAAAAGATGTTAGATGATGTTATTCTGTTAAGTGACACGCTAGAACTTCCCTTTTGATCTATGTTTTTATTAATTTGTGAAAGAAAATAAAGGCTTCTCCTCTCCATTTTCGTCTGAATATGCGTTTGCACATGTGTATGTGTAAGCAATTATGGCGTTAGCTTATCAAGGAATTTGCAAAAGGATAGCGTCAGGGTTGGCATGATGACATGAAATGCATAATTTTCAGTTTTCACAATTAATAATTGTATAGCTACACAACTAGGAATGAGTAAAGTTAAAGAGAATAGTATCTTACACTTGAGTTATTTGTCGGCTCTCATGATTTCCCCTCAGAATTGTGATTCTATCCCTATAACGTACTTTCAGAGCCACTAAAAGTGTGACAGTCTCCACTGAATAGTATCCTCGATCTGCATAATTTAATATATGATTAAAAAAATGTAAAATATGAAAATAATTTCAAAGACTATGTTTCAAAACGGATAATAAATAAAATTTGAGAACTGTATTTAAGTATATGCCACAGTAGCTTTAGACTTGTATTTCGTAATATCTATTGCATCTTGAGGATACCATCAACACTTATATGCACTCCAACTCTAGTACACAATATGACCAATTACATAAACAATTTTTGTAATAAAACCTACAAATCTAAGGTATTAAAAATCCACCATTAGACTATGAATTCTAAGAATATTCTTCCCTCAATCTGAACTTAAATTTTCTCTGGTTAAAATAAAAACAATAACTAAGACCGATTAAACATTAGAAGAAACCTTGATCTAAGCCTCATATATATCAGACTCAAACTCATAATTCCATAGTAAAACTAAGATACATTACTGACTAATTTCTAACCAATTAAACCCCCGCATTTCCAGTTATTATCAGCCGCAAAATAAGCTGTATAGCTTCTTTGACAGCAACGAAATACATGCTCGAAATTCATTTTCAGTCACATACCACGAAAAATCAAATTCCAAAAAGATTCTACATTCTTCTGCAATTGCTGTATAAATAACGTTATTGTCCTATATAACTTGGAAAGCAACAAAAATCGATAACAATATAATAAAAAACCTCTCAATCAAAAATTTCTCCGACTTTCACTTCTCGAATCCAACATCTCCATCAGCTCCAGAAACACCATTTTGTCGAAATACTCAAATTATTTACGAATCGAACTAAAAATTAATTGCGCAGAAAGTGATTGAAATAGTTAATGTTCTTTAACTGACCTACATAATCGCCCATAAAGAGGTAATTGGTATCGGGAGCCTCGCCACCGATCCGAAAAAGCTCAACGAGATCATGGAACTGACCGTGAATATCTCCGCACACAGTGACCGGGCACTTCACCGGTTGAACATTCCATTCCTCGACCAAGATCGTCCTTGCCTGTTCGCACAGCGTCTTCACCTCCGGTTCGGGCAAAGGCTTACATTGCATCAGGTGCTCGATCTGACGGTCCAGATCGGAGTGTGACGGCATCGTCGCTCTTTCACTGTTTTCTTTTTGGATCCGTATACTATCTGAGCTGGACCCGCCGGAAACTGTACGATTTCAGGTCATATTCACAGGAGACTAGCCAGCTACGGCGATTTTCAGGAGAGAAAGGTTAGGATTAGGGTCTGATGTGGATGAGAGAGAGAGAGAGAGAGTTTGTTTCAAGTCCTGAAGCTCTATTGCTGTTGCAGATTTTTGCAATTGCGAGAGAAAGAGAGAGAGAGAGAGAGAGAGCACGTTGTTATCAGAACGGAAAAAATCTTTCAAGCGCTAGTCCCTAAGTCATTATTTTTTTACATAATTGACTTGTACTTCTCGTTTTTATGTTTCGGTCCCAACATTTGGGAGTTAGTAACTTTAGCAGGAACAATTCCGCCCTTTCTTTAATCAATCTAAACCCAATGCCAAAAAACAAATTTCTAAAAAAGTAATGTATTGGACGATTTAAGATCGAAACACGATTTTTCAGCCCCAAAAAAAAAATTTAATTAATTAATTCTAAGGGACTTCCAATATAATTAACTTATATTAAAATTAAGTATAATTTTTTTAATCAGTTTTTCGGCTGAAGAAATATGTTATATAAAAAAGAAAGACAAAACAGCCAAGAATCACTAGACAGCTACTTGGCCACACATTCCTGATCCATCACAAGAATTAGGAAACAGCCAACTATTTTCTTTTTAATTATTGTTGTAAGAATTCGAATTCAAAATCCTTTAAAACTGTAATCTATCATTGGACTAGCTGATTAATATTCAATGTCCAATAATATTATGTAAAACCCATAAGAATGTGAAAAAATTAAACTGTAATTAACTTGTATTATGTTCTAAAAATTCAATGAGATTTTTTTCCCCCCTTCTTCTTTTGGGACAAAAAAAATGTTTGATATGGATGATTGAACTGAATATTCAATCAAAACTGGAAATAAACTAGCTTAAAAATTGGAAATTTCATGTATATTTTCGTGCTGAAAGATAAAAATAAAATAAAATAAAATGGGTGTGGTTTATAATTATAAGGCATACATATAAAAAGGAAAAACCCAAAGTATGAGAAAATATATGAAGGAGGTGGTGGTGGCGCTAATGAGCCAACCCACCATTTTCACGCCAACAACAATCACAGCAAACTCTCTCAATCTCTCTCGCCCAGCTCTTCTGCGCCCACCACCCACCTTAGCATCGCGCTCCATCATAACCATGATCAACGATCAGGAACAGCAACATCAACTGCTCGATGCTATATTCAAGCAGAAAAAGGTCCTTAGATCCAGAGTCCGCAAGCAGCTCAAGGCTATGGACCCCACTATCAGATCCCAGGAAGGCAAGCTCTCTCTTTTACCTTCCAATACTAGTTTTTTTGGTCCAATTTGGTGATAATATGAAATGGGTTTTTCTTTTTTTTTGCCAGATAATGAGATTCAGAGACTAGTTTTGGAAGCTCCATGGTTTAAATCTTGTCAGAGATTATGTGCATACATAACCTGCAAGGCTTTGCGTGAAGTTGATACCTCCAAAGTTTTGTATGAGATTCTGGCAAATCCAGCTAAAGGTATACCATATATGCTTTGACCCCCAACCAGTAGATTAGTATTCAGAATTCCACTTTTGGTTTGCTTTTATAACTGTTGCCAATTTGTTAATGGTATTGTCAATTTCTGCTGTCTTTGGAAAATTAAGTGTTTTTGCTCTTCAAAAATGTATTGAAGATGGCCATATGAAGAAGAAACTTTATGTTCCAAGAGTGGAGGATAAGAACAGTAACATGCGAATGCTAAACATCTCATGTTTGGATGACCTTGTTGCAAATTCAATGGATATTTTAGAGCCGGCTCCGGTGGATAGCAATGGGAATGAAAGGGAAGATGGTATGGCGTCTTGCTTATTGATTCAAGTCAATACTTTTATAGTTTCAACTTTGAAATGCATGGATATCATATTCATGGGATATAATTTATTCTTAAGATGTATCTTTGTGTGTGAACTGCTTTATACAATTCCACATGCCAATGCGAGACTTACTGGCAATATCTAGGATGTTTATCACTATAAAATGGGTGGGAGGGCACAAGATTTAGGACGTTCCTTTATAAAATATAATGCAGCAGGTATAGCATTTGACTGGTAATTCCAGTTTTCAAATTTTCTCTCCATGTATGCAGGGGTTATTTTATGCCTTGAGTTTTTCGGTAATGTTTAATGTCATCCAATTGTCTCGCCATAAGTAGGAAAGAAAGAATTATTGGTTTTTACATCTTGAATTGCGGATGGAAACATTTCTTGATTTTAGGATCTTTTAAATAGTCCTTAAAACCTACCTAAATTATGGGGTGGCTTCGAAAGCATACTAGTATCTGGGGAATAAATGACAATGTGAAAACAAATATGGTTAACTTTCTGTTTCCAGAAACCATGATATAACTTCCATGATACCTTGATTAAATAAGTGTTGCTTTTGTACTGTTAAGTGTTCATTAGATTAATGTAGTTTATATTGCTCAGGCTGTCATGCATGCAGGATTGGATTGCTGCTATTTCCTATGTAGTTGAGTTAACCTTTATATAATATATTAAAGAGCCTTCTTTTTGCAGTTATGCAGGCAAATGTCCCAGTTGATTTGTTTCTCTTACCTGGTAGAACTTTTCTTCCTGTTTACGTGATTGTATATTTACTTTGAGAAACTATTGTCATCTTGAAACCAAAATATATTTAATTGCATTTTCTTACCTTTTATTTACTTCCAGGACTTGCATTTGACAGTACTGGAAGACGCTTGGGTCGCGGTGGAGGGTATGATTATTATTTTTCCTGTACAATATTTCTTTTTGTAAACTCTTGCAGTTTGAGCTTAGCTGTTTAGAGTCATTGTTTTCTCATTTTGATATGTATAACATCCGTAAATATCAAGTATATTATTGATTTATGGATACTATTGTTGTGCAATCATTTTACCCCTGGTCATATAATTAGTTCTGTTCTGTAAAACAACTCTTTAACCTTCCATAAACTTGCATATCTTAACTTTGTGCTTCATTAATTTCAAAGTGTGGTAAAACCTGCAGTTACTATGATACCTTCCTAAAGAACTACAAAGAGCTTGCAGAGGCACAGAATTGGAAGCAACCCCTTCTCGGTATGTGAGATCATGGTGTTTCGTTTAAATTTGAAATACGTCGCTTTAAGTTTGAAATTCACTTTTTCATGGTCGTTTTGGTATTTTACTTGGAAACATTGGTTCTCTTGTTGCAGTGGCACTTTCCTACTCTATGCAGATAGTGGATGAAGGATCTATACCGGTCACTGAGAATGATGTTCCAGTGGATGCACTTGTATCCCCAGCCGGTGTGATTCCCATCACTTCAGCTGCCTTAGACAGGTATGTTCAAGTAAACCCTCCAATTCTTTTGTTGTTCAGGTGGATTTTGATTTTTTTCCCCCTTCATAACTCATTAAGCAAATGCAGATTAAAGGATTGACATTGGTTCTGGGAACCAAACCGAATACTTTCCTGGATGGAATCCTCACATAGTTGAAGTTTGATTGTCCCTTAAACAGGTAAAAAGATACAAATAAAAAAATAAAAATAAAAATTGATGTTCATTTGCTCAAGCTGCAGGGATTTGTGTTCTAATGAGAGGCCAAGTTTAATTGCCTCATCCTTTGGCCTGAAGCTTAATCTCGTATTGACCCTTGATGTTGCGTCATATTGGAATTACTGTTCATATTTGTAGTAACACACCTCAAGCTTTTATATTCAAGAAGCACCTCTGTTGAAAAAATGAATTATTCATGTAACTATGTAAATTGTTCATTCTTCCCTAAGTAAAGCAGTTTAGAACCATTAAATATTAAAAACGCCATCAATTATGTTGATAAATCATTACCTTTCCTGTTATATTTCTTTTTGCTCTTCCTGCTTGGATGATTATAGGAGTCTAATGAGAATAAATGAGCTGAAGCACAACTTGACAGAGGCAGAAATTGGAAACAAATATAGATTTAGCATTATAAATTTAAAAAATTATTAGCATAGAAATTTTCATATACACCGTGGGCCAATGATGAAAATATCAGTATCGATGGAAATTTTGAAGGTTAAAAATATGAAAAATATTGTTGGAAATATCGATAGAATATCGATAAAAATAAAAATAAAAATGGCAAAAATTTATAAAAAAATATATATAAATTTTTAATAAAATTTTAGAGTATGATTATTTATTAGATATTTTATCAATTTAAATATAAAAATTAAAAAAAATATTGAGTGGAAATCATATTTATCATAATTAAGAAATTTATAGCATTTGTTCACAATAACAAAAATGTTATTAATTAAGTAATAAATTATTCATTAATCAAAATAATAATACAAATACATATTTATTTAAATATGATTCAATATCACATATAATTTTTTGGTGGTTGAAAATTTATTTTCTTCATTATCTTCATGTCTAGTTGTGTATTGAGAGAAATATAGATCAAAAATCACATATACTTGATAATTTTGCATGTAATTGTTAATATGCCAACCATATGGATCTAATATTTCATATGATTGTTTTACTGATAGTCATGATATGGATATGACGTTGATTGATTCTGTTTATAACCGCTAACCCTTGATGGTTGAGTTTGAGAATGTATCCATGAGTTATTATTTGATGACATTTCATAATCATCCATTAAATAATAGTTATATTCACCTTCAATCCTCATTGATCCAAAATTTGTAGAAAAATATTTATCTTATTGCTGTGATATTCTCATTATATCAATTTCTCTAAGCGAATAATATTTTCCTATAGCACCAATTTATGGCCCACATTCTCTACTTTCATGATCCTTATCTTGAATTGCATGAGCGTAATATTCTTCACCAGTGAATGTTAATCTCTATTGAATTTGTGACTTTTTCGTAACCACTTTTCACTTCACCAGAGTATCTATTGATATCGCCATTTAAGCTAGAATCGCTATTAATAGTTTGAAATTATGATCCTATACTTTTGGAAATGGCTGAATTACTAAGAGTTTTAGTTGACTGTCCCATAAGCTTTTCAAAAGCATCAGCACTGCTAAAGCCTACTTCTTCAACAATTACTCTTTGAACATTTATACATTTTTCTTCAGCTTGTAGAGCAAATTTTGGATCAGAATTTCATTCTTTATCATCTAAATGCACTGGTTTAATCCATTGATATACTTGGTTATCTTCTTCATCACTATCATCTACGATAGCATCGAATATTGTTGTTAGATCAAATTCGTGTTGGTTTTCTTCTTCTGCTTCCATAAAATAATACAATTTTATAGTTGTAGATATTTTATGAGATAAATTATATCTTATATAATTATGTGAGATAAGTTCTAAACTTTTAATCAAATAATTTTTTAACTTATTAAAATTTATGCCACAATAATCTTCTTATTTTTTAAATTATAACTATTTTTTTTAAATTGTAATTATTGTTATATATTTTTTTCTAATTGTTTTAATTTGCTTTTAAATTTCAATTCACCTACTATATTAATTAAAATTNATATATCATCAATAAATAATTATAATTTAAAAAAATACTCAAATATTTTATAAAAATATATCATATTTTTTAAATTTAACAAATTTAAATTTTTAAATATATATATATATATATATATTCAATTTCATTCTGTTTAATTTAGAGTGAAAATTATGCAAGTCGCATAAAACTGGCTATAAAGTAGAAAGTAAATAACCAAACCAAATCATTTTTATTTGGTCGGTTTGGATCAGGCTATGCCCACACTATACGTGTTATTGATGACAAATAATTTTACTATTTAATTACTTATTTTTGACAAGATTGACAAAATAAATAAATATGTATTTATGAGATCCGAGATTTTTAATTTTCAGTTCAAATGGACTATTTCTTGTTCATCCGTCAGCTCCAGTGAAAAAACTAGTTTTATCATCTATACTTTTTAAAATTAGTGTTTTTGGTAATTCTATTCAAATTTAATTTTGTTTGTTCAAAGTGGGGAGAATTTCATATAGGGACCTGACGTATAATTTCAAATACGACCCCGTGATTTTGTATAATGCATAAACATCTTTTACAGAGTTTTGACTTAAGACTGCTATTCATGTCAGGTCTCTGTCATAGGGTAAAATGTCCAAAATACTTTTGCATTGATTAAAATAATAATAAATTTTGAAAATTAAAAAAAAAAAAGTTGAAACAGATGTGACAGTTGACCGTTACTGTGTAACGGTCACAAATTTTCCTATATATACTACACAATGCAGTTTAAAAGACACCCTCTGTGTTCTAAAAATTGCTCATTAAAAATTTTCTTTTTATCCTACCAGCATAACCATAACCATAGACCACCACAAACCAGTTGACATTCATTTTTTTCAAAATCAAGTGTTTCAAAAACACTCATTCACCTGCAAATTTTACTCATACCAGCAGATGCACATAGCAAGACATTTAGAAAATTCTTTGAGCTATCCTACTAGCATAATCATAACCACACTGACCACCACATACCATTTTTTGAGCTATCCTACCAGCATAACCATAACCACAGACCACTACAAACCAATTGCCATTCATTTTTTTCAAAAAAAAAGTGTTTCAACAACACCCTTCATTTTACTCCTACCAGCAGAGGCACATAGCAAGACATTTAAAAAATGCATTCATCAACTAGTAGCAACAATATAAACGGCAGCATCATCAAGTTCAAGAACCGAATGTGTCAATGTGGAAGGAAAGCTGGAATAAGGATTTCAGAGTCAACAAGAAACTCATCCAAGCTGTATTTTTTTTTGTTTACAAAGAAAATGCAACTATTATAACTTTTGGACTCCTGATAATGAAGAGTTTAGCGTAGATGATGATGCAAGCAGTGGAAACATATCTCGACCATCCAATGAGGCAAGTGAAATGCAAAGTAAAAAGGAGATTAAAGCATTGGAAACAAGGATGAAAAAAAATAGATGCAATGCAAGGTTTAATGAAGGTCATTATATTTATGTTTGTTTTGCTCATTGTTGTAGTTGCATTTGCAATGAAAATTATGTAACAAAGTGAATATTGCATTAGCAATAAAAGTTATGTAACAAACTGAATAAAGTTATGGAATGAAGTGAAAACAAAATATATTGAAATAAACATCATCAAATGAGTATTACAAGCAGATTTCTATAAATATAGGGGATGTAACCCCATTACTAACTCTAAAGGCCACCCTAAAGGCCATCACTAACTCTTTCTATGCTATACCTTTTAAAAAAAGGAAGGTCACATCTACAGCCTATATATACCCATCCTAGTCCTATATGACTAAAAAAAATGGCGCTCTACTTTTCCATTTACAACCTTCCAATTGGTTACAATATCAAAACATGGTCAAAAAAATACACCACTGCACAGCATAAACAAAAAAATAACCAGTGTCACTACCAATGCACTCACTTGATGACAAAAGGCAGCAACCAACCATTTGCAGCTACTGGTGTTGCTGCTATGTTGAAGGACCTGCTCCCCCACCCCCTTACTACTGTGTTGAAGGACTTGCTTCCGCATCTCCTTGTTGCAAACAGAAGAGAAATAGTATGAACAATAATTAATTAACTTTAAGTATTCATAAAATAATGTAAACAGTCAAGAATGTAGTGATAAAAATACCTTAGTCGTCTTTGATCTCTTTACATTTTGTGCACAGCTTCTTCTATTATGACCAAGACCCTTGCATATGCCACATTTCAAAGTGAAGGACCTATAATACAGATTCAACCTCAACATCCAGCCACAAGCTCTGATCTGGAATTGGGTGGATTGCAGTGTTGTAAGTCTGCAAGTATGTAGATGTCTTCAAGCTATTATCAACATACTCAGCAGGGTATTCTCTCTTGTACATAATGCATGCCATGGCATGCTTGCAAGGAATTCCACTTATCTGCCACCCTCCACATTGACAGGTTGCTTTGTTCAGATCAATGATAAAAACTGTGGTCTCATCAATAACTTCAAATTCATTGTTTGCTGCCCAAATCACCTCTAAGTGTCTCCCAACCTTCGGTAATTGTTGAATCTTCCTCAAGACTGTAGGAGGAACTGATGCAGTCCATTTAGCTGCCTCATTCTTTCTTTTCTGGATCTTTCTCATCACTTTTCTTCTTATTTGCTCCAGCAATGATAAAACTGGCCCACACTTTTCCATGCTAAGCTGATTATTCCAAGACTTAGTCATGTTGTTGGTACAGTGGTCATTCTTCACTGCCACATCAAATAGATGTCTACTCCAATGACGAGGTGGAATTTTGTTGATCCACTCATATGCTTCCTGACTCTTAGTCCTTATTTGTTCCATGAAATGCCCAAAGTCCCTTGCATTTGTGGATCTGGCAGCCTTCCAGAACAGTTTTCCCACCATAACTCCAGTAAATCTGTTCTTAAAATTAGCAGAAATGTGTCTCATGCAAAATTTGATCGGTGAATTGGGAAAATGAATAGCCAAACTACCCAAAATCCTTTTCTGCCTTGTACCCCAATGTACTCCATCAACAATTGTAGAAACCAGCCCCAACTATCGAGGTTCTCGCCTTCACAAACAGCCATTGCCAGTGGAAAGAGACAACTGTTGGCATCCAATGCCACAACAATTAATAGCATACCACCATAAGGACCTTTCAAGTGGCAGCCGTCCAAACCAATGTATGGTCTACAACCATTCAGAAATCCATCCCTTTGTGCTGGAAAGCTTACAAATAACCTTTGAAAATAAGGGTTCTCATTGGGCACATTCCTTGTGCATGACACTACAGAGAGTGTCCCAGGATTCATAACCCTCAATACATTTGCATACTTGTACATCTTATCATAGCTCCCTACATGGTCACCACTAAAGCTGTGGAGAGCTATCCTTTTAGCTCTCCACACCTTTTGCTTTTTGCACTTGACTTCACACAATTTCCTTAACTTAAGAGCTATGGTTTTGATGTCCATATTTGGATTGCATTTGAGGTCATCCTCTAACTTTGTAGCTATCCAAGTGGCAGTCACACAAGTGTTTTTCCTAACTCTTGTGCAAGTGTGTGTAGGATTGTATGTTTTGAGCTGAAAGGTCTTGTCATCGGGTAGGAAGGATGCATGTGCTCTTCAAGGGCATCCTGACTGTTTGCATCCAATAGTCACCCTAGTCCTCTCATTTTTCATTCTCACGAGCTCAAAACCTCTATCTATGGCAAAATCCCTCAACACACTTCTATAATGGTGTATCTCCTCAAACACCATACCCTTTTCCAAATTAATTTCAGTACCTTGTACATTGGGGTCATAGAATTTCCCTTTTAACTGTCTAGACAACTTTCTAGCTGGACCCTCTTCCTTTGAGTCACTCCCAATAAGGCCATCACTGTCAGCCTCATTTTCCTCACCATTTCCAGGTTCATAAGAGTCACTCCTTTTTCTTTTTCATCTTCACTCCACTCAAACTCCTCATCCGGATCAAAATCACTATCAAGGTCAGGGTCTTGTTGGGGAACAAGTTTAGGTTGGGAAACAGGTTGGGAGAGTGATTCAGTAGAGGGTTGGCTTTGTGATTCAATAAAGGTTTGGCAAGGTACATTGGCAGGATATGTAACAGTGTCAATACCATTACTAACACTTTCATTGTCATCAAATAAATTAGGATCAATGATTGTGGTATATGACTTAGTGTTTTCAGTGGGGTCATTCTCTTGGGGGTCTGGTTGGGTAGGTCTTGGGGCTGAATTTGCAGAGTATAACTCATTAGGCTCAGTAGCTTGAATGGAGGTATTGTACAATAAAAATTGATAACATCTAAATTTCTTTCCCTAAACTTAGAAAACAACTCCATTAACTATCTATCAATAGATATAGCTGTCTTATAATTGTTAATCCAAGGTAATCTAACCTTAATCTCAAACTTTTCATCTGGCATTATTCTTCTACCACAAGCCCTAATCATTGCCTCATTGCACAAGCATACTAAACTATACTCATCCTCTTCAATCTCAATGAGGCCATATTGGCACCCTATGAAGTTTACCATAATAAGAACTGCTCCCATGACTACCTAAAAGATGTCAAAACAAATACAAGTTTCAAAATTCAGTCACCACCAAACACTCATTGCATAAACATATAACCAATCAAAACAATAACACCTAAACAATAACAAAACAAACTTGTCATTGCCTCAGTCCATAACCAGACAACATCAAAACAGTAACACAATTTTTATAAAACAGTAAATAACATAATATTATATGCATTTCCATAAACAATTACTAACAAAATGCAATTGCATTTCCATTGCATCCATAAACAGTAACACTAAATGCAGTCATCCACTTATAAACACTAAACACTAACATTTAACCATGACAACACTAACATTTAAACACTAAAAACACTAACATTGAACCATGACTCATGAATGAAAGCATCATGAGTCAATTCATATTCAACCTTTTTAATTGTCTCATAGATTGAGTTCAATGAATATTCAACATATTTAACCCAAAAAAAAAAAACCTAGCTAACCTTTCACTGCAACAGACTGCTTTCTCATCGACTTTAATGAATGCACTCTATAAACCAACTTCAACGGGTGCAATCTATAAACCAAAGAAAGTCAAGATTGAGTTAACATTACAAACTATCACTCTTAGTAAACACATTTGAGTTAACAAACTATTTCTATTTAAACTTTAACAGCACAAAGATAATATGTGCACATCTGAATTTTTAAGACGCAAAAAATTTTAAAAATGCAACAATCAGATAGAAGAAGAAAAATAAGATGAATGCCAAAAAAATCTTTCCCAAAAGCCACTTCCAGTGGGTGCAATCAAATGTTGAAATCGATTATTGAATAAAAAAACCCTAAACATTACAAAAAGGGATTCTCACTCAGGATTTCAGTGTAAACCCGAAAGCAAAAGCCATTATCTTTCTCGATTTTTTTTTTTTTTTTTACAAAATATAGAAGATGAATGCCAAAAAATCTTCAAAATCATAGAAAAAAAACTTTTTGAACTTGCTTAGCATGGGGTTATGCTTCATGGCTTTCGGGAAAGACTACTGATTCGGAAACCCTAAAGAGCTTTCACAAACTCGAAACAAAATGAGAAAAAAAAACATAGGGTTATGCTTCGTTTTCGGGAAAGAATACATGTTTCGAGTCTCTTTTTCTTTTTCTTCTCTTTTTTCTTTTTCTTTTCTTCAGCATCACCGAGTGTTTTATGATAACGTTTAGGCAAACAGATTTGGTGCAAACTGGAGGAATTTTGGCATGAAAATCTCAGGTGTGTAAGTGTTTTTTTTTAAACAAAGGAAGAAAAAGAACAAAACTTGTTGAAGAAGTTTTGCTACGCGTCTCGAAGAAACTGTCGTTTCACTCAATCAACTGACATGAAAGGTTAAATGACTAATTTACCATTCTATCGTTAAATTTAACAGATTTTCGCTGACGGTAAAGGGTGTTTATACATTATACAGAATCACGGAGTCGTATTTAAAATTATACTATATGCCAGAAGGTGTAGATAAAATTCTCCTAGTGGTAGGTAGTATTTTTAGTTTTATTTTATTTTATGGCCAATAACTGACGTGGCTATATGTGGCGATTATTAAAGTGAATCCAATAGCTGATACGAAAATTTAGCAGAATGCCATTTTTTGTTTTTATAAACGCCATATATGTTCTCTTGGATGGACTAGGATCTTTTCATTTTTATAGAAAGAGGATTTCAATTTAATTTAATCATATAATGCCACATCATATAATATATATCTAAGAACATTTTTGGAATTTAAATCGAAAATCAAAATATCATATAAGCAATATGTATCATTTAAAAATAAATATATGAATGTTACGATGATATAGTCTAGAATTATCAAAAGTAAATGTCCACTTTTAAAATCTTTGTAAAATACTATGAGTTTTCCTTAATCGCAATTTTTTTAAAAAAAGTTAATTTTTCAAAATGTAAAAATGTTAGTTAAATATATAATTAATTAATAATATATTTGCACAATATTATTATATAGATAATAATTTTTGAATTAGTTATACATGTATGTCATTTAGATATCAACATTGTTAATTTATATGATAACAATCTATATTCGCTATTATAAATCCTCTAATAGTTATAATTAAATTAAATCATTTTACTTAAAAAAAGAAATAGTTCTAACAACCTTAAATGAGACTAATTTCCTTTTTATGTTTTTTTAAAAAGTTATTTTTCAAAAAAGAATATTATTAAGTAATCTTCCAAATTAAAATGGATGTAGATACTATAAAATATTAGTTAATTTTAAAATAGTAATGCAAATAAATAAAAATTATTATCGAAAAATTAAATAAAAAGAGATTGTTATAACTAATATTATTAAAATGAAAACAATATAAACTACAGGAGCAAAAAATATATGCTTTTATCAGTCTCTTAATTTAGAAAACTTTCTAATTTTCAACTTTTTTTAAAAACGATTATTAAAATATTTTAATTTATAATTTTATTGCCACCTTTGTTTGAAAATATTTTAAATTTATCCATATATCTAAAAATCATTTTCTATTTTGTATTTCCGTTGACGATTTTGGATCAACAATCAGTCTCTAAGAGTCTATAAACGTGCCACTTTTAAATTATAAAAATTTAAAAGAATAAAATAATAGTAAAAAATAATGCGCGAATCTGAAATCTAACAAACGATTGTGCTTAGAAATAGAAAACTAATTTCTAATGAGCTTTTTTATTACCTTAACATTTAAAAAGACTTTACAAATAAAATTAGAATAGAATAATGATGAAAAAACTAAACAAAATCAAAGTTTAAAAATTCTAAAAGCTTAAAAAATTCTAGAAACTTGAAAGCTTGAATGTTTATTTATGTTGAGAGAATTTGCTTGTTTGTTTGTGTAGTTGAATGTATGTGTATGTGTATGTGTAGAGACGTTCAAATCTGAATTTTAATCCTCTTTATATAGCATATGATAATTTTGAATACTAATAGGAATAAAAAATTTGATATCTATAATCTCACGTGGAATAAAATTATTATATGAAAAATAATGCACCAATGAAAATAAACCTAATACAATTAAACTTCTATTGCCATTTAAATTCTTCCAACTATTTTCACCATTTCAATACTTATCCGAACCAACAGAATTCGTTGTCCCAACAAACTCTGAACCAATATTTCCGGGACAACAAAAACTATTCTTCCAACTTTCATCTAGCTCAACGAAAATTATTTTTTCAGCTATTAGGCCTAACATTTCATCATAAAGTCAACAATTTTGCCAGAATTAAAAACAATTCTTTAGAAAAATATATAAATTCATAGCATTAAAGAAAAATAGTCATAAATATAGAAACTTTCAACTATATCTTTTATTTCCGAAAATTATTCAAATCATCAATCATGATTATGACTTATATTTGGCAATTAAAATAATTCAATGATTAAATTTTTTTGAAAACAAATAGCATCATATGCTTAATCCAATTTGAGATCCCCCATTTCTATAAAATTGGATTGAGAGGATTCAAATATTTTTTGGGTATATATATTTTTCCTAAAAACTAAAATAAAATAAATTAATAATTGACATGAAGTGGATAATTTTTAAGGAATTGAAATTCAAAGCAAACTTTACATTGAAAATGGAGATATAAGTAACTGTGGAAATAAATAACAAAAAAAGAAAAAACCAAAACAAAACAAAAAGAAAAAAAGAAAAAGAGGAATGGGTGAAAACGACAGACAGGTGATAATAATCAATAAATCCTCACCTAAAAGTTATCGTTGTGTATATATAACCCACTTGCGTCTTTATTCATTTTCAGAACGACAAAATTTAGTTATCACTAATCAGAGACACACAGCAGGCTAAGCAAAAACCAGGACTTTGCAATCCCAAATGGCTGCTGCCCAACCTCCCACCATTCCTCTTCTTACACCTTACAAGTTAGGAAAGTTTAATCTTTCTCATAGGTAACCATTCCTCTCCATATTCAATTTGTTTCTGTTTTGTTGTTTCTTTTTCAGTTCCTTTTCTGGGTCTTATTATGGATGTGCTATGGAAGAGTTTTGTGAATCCCAAAAAATGTGTTTATTGTATATATATATATATTTCTTGCATAAATTGATTAAAATTGCATAATCTTTAGATGGTTTTAAAAATTTCCCACAATGTGTTTAGCTTCCTGCTACCTTTTGATTGCCTTAGATCTTAACTTCAATTTGCTTGCTGGTCCAGAGCTTAGTTTTTAACTAGTATATTTTTTCAGGTTTTTCTACCGTAATCCTTGTAAAGTGTTTAAACCATGAGCCTAAAAGCATACTTAAAACATGTTTTTCAGTGCTATGTTAGCGTAAGGATTGTGTGTTATATCTAATATGATGTTTTCTTGGTAATGTCAGAATTGTTTTGGCACCGTTGACTAGACAAAGATCATATGGAAATGTCCCTCAGCCACATGCCATCTTATATTATTCACAGAGAACCTCCAAAGGGGGTCTTCTCATTGCTGAAGCAACTGGAATATCTGACACTTCTCCAGGGTAAATTCTACTGACATTGTTCATTTGAGTGTAATTTTGTTTCGCTTCGCTTGAAACTTAAATCCGCAACATCTTTGCTCCTTTGAATATCTCTAGGTATCCAGACACGCCTGGTATATGGACAAAAGAGCAAGTTGAAGCTTGGAAACCTATAGTTGATGCTGTTCATGCAAAAGGGGGTATCTTCTTTTGTCAGATTTGGCATGTGGGAAGAGTCTCAAATAGCGGTTTGTTTTTATCTACTTCCTTTGCCCTTATGTAGTGTTTTTTTCTGACATTGAAAAATTTCCTGGGCTTAAGTAAAAAAGCTAAAAATATAAGGACTTTACAGTTTCATTTTCAACCTGAATTATTTGAGCTGAAGTAATTTGAGTGGTAGAAAATTTATAGAATCTAGAAGTAGCAGGACATACTACATCTTATGTAGTGTTATTATTATTATTATTTTTTTATAGAAACTATAGATACTTTAGGGTCATCATTTTTCACAAGGTGGCACCATTGCTTTACTTTGACAAATGAAGTTGCTCTGGTAAATTCTTTGGTCGTTTTGTCTTTTACAAACGCATAGGAACTTCCAGGGTCTTGTCCTGAATTTCAAGTTTAATTTTGGGTAGGAAACAGTACTTCCTTTACTATGATATGGTTGAATCATTGTTTTATATCTTACATCTTGATTAGAAGTTTCTGGTCCAATTCATGTTATGTAAGACTCGATTACATTGGAACTTTTTGTTTGAATGATCTGATTGTTGCATACAGGGTTTCAGCCAAATGGCCAAGCTCCAATCTCCAGTACAGACAAGCCATTAACCCCACAAATACGATCTAATGGCATTGATGTTGCAGAGTTTACACCTCCAAGACGGCTTAGAACAGATGAAATTCCAGGAATTATCAACGATTTTAGACTTGCAGCAAGAAATGCAGTGGAAGCAGGTAGATTAAAGCATATCTATTGAAATGAGTTTCTTCTTAAAAATGGCTTGTGATGGTTTTAGACAATCAAAGATACTTCTAGCACTTCATATCATGATTTGCTATTAATTTCTTCAAACATCTGTTTTCATAGTACTCTGGAGTATAACCAAACTATGTTAGTTGAACATTTGACCTAAATTTCTTTATAGTGACAAACCTCTCAGAATCTGTGCATCAAATAGTACGCCTATTATGAAAGTTGGGAAAAGTGATAGCTTTCATCTAAGAAGTTGTCTATAAAATGAAAATGTATAATCCTTTGAGGAAAGATCATTTTTCTTGTTTTCGAAAATTCAATAATGAATCACCTAATCATCACATGATTATTTCAATAACATGGTACTGACATTTCTTTAGCACCATTTTTTTTTTTGGTTCAGTACTTTCTAAAAGCATTTTGTTTCAAAAGTTGATAATTATCTGTTTCATATGCTAGTGATAATGTTGTCCAATACATAATAGGTTTTGATGGAGTTGAGATCCATGGGGCTCACGGCTACCTTATCGATCAGTTTTTGAAAGACCGAGTGAATGACCGAACAGACAAATATGGTGGATCCCTGGAGAATCGCTGTCGGTTTGCATTAGAAGTTGTGGAAGCAGTTGTTAATGAGATTGGGGCAGATAAAGTTGGAATTAGACTATCTCCATTTGCTGCCTACATGGAATCAGGGGACTCTGATCCAAATGCATTAGGCCTTCATCTTGTTCAATCCTTGAACAAATTTGGGATCCTATATTGCCACATGGTTGAGCCAAGAATGAAGCTGGTTGGAGAAATTAGTGATTCCTTTGACAGCCTTCAACCCATGAGAAAGGCTTTTAATGGTACCTTCATCGCCGCTGGAGGTTATACCAGGGAGGATGGGAACAAGGCCGTGGCTGAAAATCATGCAGATCTAATTGCATATGGTCGCTGGTTCTTGGCTAATCCAGATTTGCCAAAGAGATTTGAGCTCAATGCTCCTCTAAATGACTACAATAGAGACACATTCTATATACCTGATCCTGTTGTTGGTTACACTGATTATCCATTCCTTGAAACTGCCAATTAGTTACTTTGAAAGACTGAAATTGAATGAATTTAGTATAATTGTCTGTCATACATGTATCAGCTTTTGTGCTATTAATCTGTGTAAGAAACTATACGTTAACACGGCCCTGGTCGTTTGTTGTTGGCTAGTCCAGATTTACCAAAGAGATTTGAGCTCAAATGCTCCTCTAAATAAGTACAACAGAGATACATTATATAGTCATTGATCCTGTTCTTGGTTACACTTATTATCTACTTATGGAAACTGCTTCTTATTTACTTAATAGAGTTGTGTAAACTTGAATGATCATCTGGTTATTATGTTTCTGATTTTGTTTCAGCCATAATTTTCGCCAAGATAAAATATTTGGGTTTTGTCATAAGGAGTTTGGATAAAGGATATCTAGTTTTAAACAAACTAATGATTTTATTTCTTTTTTGTATCTATTTCATTTATCTAATAGACGACTTATTAATTTACCAAAAAATAAAAGAATAGATGACTTATTTTAATAGAATTGGAGTTTTGAGAAATCTATGTACAGGGACAGCTCGAATGCAAAAAACTAAAGTTTATTTATACAGTTGTTCTTTAATTTTTAGAGTGTGATGATTTGTCTCTCAATCATTTCTCTCAATTTTTAAAATTAGCGATTATCTCATTTATTAATTTTAAAAGTTCGTACAATACCCTTTACTAATATTAATCATTAAATGTCACTTTTTCTCTCATGTGTAACACCAACAAAAATAGTTTTGTCTTTTTCACTCTATTTTTTTTTAAGTGTTTGAAAAAACAAAGGCAAATCTGAAAGGGAAAAACATAGAATCTATTGTTTCAAAAATTAAAGAAAAATTGAAAAATTGTCCTGTAAAAAATAATTTCCGAATCTTATCCATGTTAATAAGAATCGGTTCGTGAATTTTGACAATTATCTGTACAAAACAAAATTTATATATTTTTTTAATATTTTAATCTCTAAAATTTTATACTTTTTCATTTTTTTTTCTATTTTTTTTAAAAGAAAATAGAACAAAAAAGATGAAAAACTACTGATATTAATTTTGCACATAAACAATATTATTTAACAATTAATAACGATAAATAAATACTGAAATGTTTAAAAATAATAAATATTACGATCGCCAAATTTTAAAAATAATAAATAAATTATTACACTTTTAAAAATTAAAGCAACCGTATAAATAAGCCAAAACTAATCCTTCAACATCACAATAATCTCGCTCAATCAATCAATCACCAACTCTCAAAATTCGTTCATCTCAAGTTTCAGCGCATTCACTCTAGTTCTTTTTTTTCATCAGTGTTTTTAGTTGATTTCATTGTTTTTTAAAGTTCTCTGTTTTCATTCAAAACCTCAAAAATAGATTCATTTTAACTAGTTATATTTTTTTGGCGCACTTTCTATTATTTTTCACTAAATTATTATGATTTTAAGTGGAATGCGTAGTGATTTCAAAAAATTAAAAAATAAAATAAAATAGAGTGGCTGTTGTCAAGGCGAATTGCATTTGGACGCCTTCTAAAATATCTTGATTACAATCTGACATCAAGATTATTGAAATTCATCGTTAATATCCCATTTATTTGAAAATTAATCAAACTCACCCATAGATTGTTAAAATTAACACTTTGACCTTCTTTTTATCTATAAAAAGTCTATTTTACCCTTTGTCAAATGTAAATGACTATTTTGCCCTCATGTATAATGTTTTAAACTATCATTTACCACTTTTAAATTGAAATTTTTAAAATGTAGGTTAATAACATTCATCTCTTCTCAAATTTACAATTTGATATTTTGGTTTCGAAAATATTATCAAATTCTTTTTATGTTTATAAAATTATTATTTTCCTGTACTATTGTTTAATTCAAAAAATTGGAGAAGTGATTAAACCTAAAACTCTTGAAAAAAGAATTAATTAATATAGTGATTGTTATTAGACTCTAAAAAAATATTTAGAGATTATTTTATTCAACCATTACAACAATAAAAAATAGGTGTAAATAATATACTGGATAAACCAAAATTTCTTTCCCCACATGTCAACAAGAAGAATAAGAAAAGCCTTAGTGGGCAATCTCGAATTAAAATCTTGCCAATCAAAAAGAAAAAAAAAATTGAAAGAGCAAAATCTGGAAAATTTCATTACCGTACAAATCCACAAATATTTTGATGATTTAAATTTATATATTTTAATTCAAAAATTTAATATGCTGAGTTTGAATAATTTTTTGAACATTATTAATATATAATACGATATTAAAATTAACACGACATAAACCTAATCATATTTGAAAAAAATTTAAATTTGTATATTTAAAAAGAAAATTGAGTAAGTTTTTAGAAAAAAGATACGAGGTTTAAGCAAAGCAGACAAAAACGTCAAAGAAAAAGAGAGAAGGATTGAATGATGGGAAGGTTACTAGAAAAAAAGTTTTATCTTTCTATATTGATTGATTAGAATATTACAATCTATACTTTTAGACTATACAAGCGTACATATATATATATATATATATATATATATATCTTAAGCTAATTTTTCTAGTGTTTGCTAAACAACAAGTGATTACATGACTGTTATAATAACAAACAAACTAACCAACTTACACGTGATAACACGAGCTTGCATATTAACAAACTACCAATAATGGTTTTGATCAACATTGCCAGCATGGCAGTAGCTTAAATAATAGTTGGCAAATACTCTAACACATTCCCTTAATCTAAGCTATCACAATCTTTGAAGATCAATCATTGACTGATTCCAAGTTTTGAATGCAGATAGAGAAACCTTGTTGTTCCTAAAGCCTTGGTAAACAAATCGGTTATTTGCTCTTTAGTTGGCACACAACGAATATCCATAGCTTTGTTAATCACCTTATCTCTAACATAGTGAATGTCAATCTCCATGTGTTTCATTCATGCATGGTAAAAGGGATTGTAAGCCAAAGCCACTGCTCCCAAATTATCTGACCAAATAATAGGGGGTTGAAGCTTTAAACCAAGTTATGTTATAAGATGCATCAGCCAGCTCATTTCTGTAGTTATATTTGCAAGTGCTCTATACTCTGCTTTTATACTTGACCTGGCAACAACATATTGTTTCTTACTACTCCACAAAATGAAATTAGAGCTTAAAAATATGCTGTAGCCACTACATGACCTCCTGTCATCTAGGTTACAAGCTCAATCACTGTCAACAAATTTGTGAAACACAAGTCTTTCAGGTTCAAATTTCTTCAAGAACACTCCACAGTCATTGGTTCCTCTTAAGTATCCGAGAAGTCTTTTGTATGCTTCCCAGTGAATTGTTTTTGGAGAATGCACAAATTGACACAACTTATTTACAACAAAAGTGATATCAAGCCCGATGATTGTTAAATACTGCAATGCACCAACCACACTTCGATACTAATTAGGTTGTTTAAGACAATCACCATCATGTATTGACATTTGCTTCCTTGTCAACATTGGTGTAGAGTAGCTCTTGGCTTCATGCATCTGAGTCTTGAACAACAAGTCATTTGTATATTTCTTTTTAGAAAACTTTATTCCTTGCTTAGATCTTTTTACCTCAATGCCCAAGAAATATGTTAGATCTCCTAAATCTCTTAATGAAAATTCTTTGCTCAAATCAGTGATCAAATTTTCCACAAAGACTGAGTTTGACCCTGTTATAATAAGATCATCTACATAGACAAGCACAAAGCAGTGAATGTTATCATTCTTTAGTATAAACAAAGAGTTATCAGCTATTGAACCAATAAAACCTCTTCGAAGTAAGCTTTCTCTAAGCTTGTCAAACCAAGCTCTTGGGGCTTGTTTTAAGCCATAGAGAACTTTATTGAGTTTGCACACATAAGTTGGATTTTCTTTGTTGACATACCCCTCAGGTTGCTTTATGTAGAAAGTCTCTTGCAAAGTTCCATTTAGAAAAGCATTATTGAAATCCAATTGTCTTATAGGCTAGTTGAAAGTGAAAGCAATTGTGAGAATGAATCGAATGGTTGAAGGCTTTACAACTGGACTGAAAGTTTCAAAGAAATCATAATCAGGTTTCTGATGAAAGCCTTTAGCTACTAATCTTGCTTGGTATCTTTCAATCTGTCCATCTGCCTTGTACTTTATTCGATATTCCCATTTATTCCCTACTATATTCATCTCTGGTGAGTAAGGTACTAAAGACCATGTATCTCTCTATTAATAAGAGCACTATACTCTTTATCCATGGCAATTTCCACTCTTGATGCTGCAAAGCAGTAGTGACAGTCTTTGGTTCTGAAGTGAACACATTTCCAAGGTAAGGTGGTTTAGGTTTTGAAGTCTCCATTTCCCTTTTTTTAGCATTAAACTTTGAAGTTTCTGATTGATAAGCCTTAGGCTTCATGATTCCATTTTTGGATCTTGTAATCATGGAATGAGAGTTATGACTATTTGAAGCTGAGTTGATACCAAGATCAAGAATGATCACTTGATTTGATACTGAACCTTTCCCTTTACCTTTCATGACTTCATCATTATTGTGATTAACTGTAATTGAATCAGAGATAACAGCACCTAAATCAGAATGAATAGATGCAGCTGATTCAGAACAAATGTCAATATTGTTGATGCTATGTCTTGAATTATGTTTATCTGATTCTGATGTTGTAACATGAGTATCATTTGTTCTGTTGGCTTCTGTTATATCAATAGAACCATTTTCTAATTGTGTACCTTCTGTTTGAGCATTAATATCAACTGCTGAAGTTATCACAGAAAGAGGAACAACAGAAGAAAATTCTAGAATGCAGACTTTGTGAGTTTGTGAATTGTGTACTTGATTTGAAGTAAATCCAGTAACAAAAGGCTTTTCTTCATTGAATTCCACACTATTAGAGACATATATCTTGCCAGATGGATGCATGCATTTATAACCTTTGTATTCCTCAGCATAACCAATAAATATGCACTTGGTTGTATGAAATTGTACCTTTTGAGTGTGAAATGACCTATGATAAGGAAAGCATGCTCATCCAAATACTCTTAATCTTCCATAATCTGGGATTCGATTGAATAGTTGTTCGTAGGGACTTTGAAAATTCAACACGACTATTGGCAATATGTTTATCACATGATTGGCAGTGGTAAATATTTCCCACCAAAACTCAAGAGTCATATGAACCTATGAAAGCATACTCAATCCAGTTTCAACAACACTTCTATGTTTTCTTTCAGCCCTGCCATTCTGATTATGTGTGTAGGGGCATGAGTGTCTGAACTGAATTCCATGTTGCTTTAAATAGGGAACAAAACATCTATACTCACCTCTTCAATCTGACTGCACATTTTTGAGTTTGGTGTCAAACAGTCTCTCAACTAACTTGTGAAACAAGACAAAGGTCTGTAAGGCTTCAGATTTGGTTTTTAATGGATAAATCCGAGTATATCGCGTGAAGTCATCTACAAAGTGAATATAATACTTGTAGCCTTCTTTTAAGATTGTAGGTGAAGGACCCCAAAGGTCTGTATGAATTAATTCCAAAGGAGACACTGTTTTTGTTTCTGCCTTATAAAAATCCTCCCAGTGCTGCTTTCTTTGTTTGCAAGCATCACAGAATGATAACACATCACTGTTATCTTTTATATTCATCCTTGAGTCACATATACTTATAACTTTCTTCATAATAGGTAAAGAAGTATGCCCTAAACGTCTATTTAAAGTATCAGATGTTATTGATTTTGACTTATTCACAGACAAAACTTGTGAAATACTCAACTCTGATTGACAATCACTTGTTAGTTTCTTATCACACACAAAAACATCTTTATTCATAGCTAGTTGTATTACAACAGCTAAATTTCGAGTAGATTGACTATTGAACATTGTTTCTTTATTACAATCATTATCTGAACTAATAGAAACACCAATCTTTACATCTACTTTGTGAGAACCAATCTTTACATCTTCTTTGTGAAAACCAGACTTTGTTTCAGTTTTAGAACTGACTTGTATGCTACCAATTGGAAACTAAACTTTATCTTAGCTGCAAATTGTATATCCTTTAAGAAAATTGAATATTCAAGAAGGCCTTTAATAACTGTGTTTCCAATGGAAGTTATCTTAACCCCAAAGGCATTACCAACTAGGAGCTCATTCTTTCCAGTGTAGTCAACATGCTAAAGTAGATGTGAGCTATCCAAAGAGACATGGTTGGTTGCACCACTATCTAGATACCAACTCGGATCTTCAACTAGTATTACAGTGATGAAGTTTGTTGCTAATGCTGTTGGCAGTCTTGAGTTATCAGCCGATCCAGGCAGAAGATAGTTTGATGAAATAGTTGGTCTCATAGCTGAATTTGAGCCCATGGTTAATGCATTTCCAAAGTGTGGAAATGTTGTTAGTAAGGCTTGTGTATTACCAACAACAGGATTTTGAATGGTATTCTGAAACTGTTGACCATTAGCAGCACTGACTTGAAAACCACCATTGACATTTGGAATCTTAAATCCAGTTGGTTGAGCAAAATACTAACCAAAAGGTGATTAAAAATTTCCATATCCTCCACGTCCTGAGTATTGGACCAGATTACTCATAGGAAGCTGATGAGGAGCAATGTTGGAATGTGTCACAGGGTTGACTAGATTTACAAATCTAAAGTAACATACATAAGTTGTATGTCCAATCTTCTTACAGATTTGGCATTATGGTCTTCCAAGCTTATTCTATCATTTAAACTTGTACTTGTTTTTATCAAAACCACAAGGTTTTCATGCTGAGAATTAGAATCCTCTTAATTTCCAGGTTTAGAAAACAATTGCTGATTACTTTGTCTAGTATCTCGAGATGAAACCACAACACTAAAGACATTATTCAAGCACTCATTTGAGTTTTCAAACTCAGATTTTACATTATCATCAGAAGTAGTAAGAGCATTAGCATTTGAATTCACAGTCAAATTATCAACATTGCATGAGGTCTTTGTAGATTTGCAGTTGTAGAAAAATGTGAACTTAAATCTACAATGGCAGCAGTATTTTGATACTGAAGTCGATGCTCATAATAAAGAAGATGTTGTTTTACCTCTTCTAGTCCCGGAATAATTGATCTTGTAGTCAAGTTTATAACTAGCATTTCATATTCGGATCCAAGACCTCCCAAAATGTAGGAAACTAGATCTTCTTCAGTACCATATCCACCTCCTGCAATCAATTGATCAGCCATACTCTTCATTCTTAAAAAATATTTAGAGATACTCAAGGAACCTTTCTTTGTGTTTTGCAATTGAATCCTCATTCGCATTTGATTCATCTTGGACTTAGATGCAAAATTTGGTTCTAAGACTCGCCAAATTCTTCATGAGGATTTTAATCCAATAACAAGACTGGCAATATATCATGAAATTGCTGCAACAATCCAACCGAGAAGGAGTTGATCTTATAGAATCCACAATTGCTGCTCAAGTGAGAAATCTTTAAGTATTTCTTCATCAATTTCACATCGCAAAGCACTGACTTCTTCCATGAACAGAGGTTCTTCTTTCAAGACAAAATTATCCAGTTTGTGTCCTCATAACAGTGCAAGAGCTTGCGTTTTCCAAATTAAGTAATTTCCAGGATCTAATTGTAAAATTGAACTAGGAAACGGAGAGAATCGTAACTAGATTCCTGCTTACCAAATCTATAGTTGCTCAATACATTACTGAGTCAACATTTGGAATTACCGAAGTTGGAGTTTGATGATCACTTTGCAACTCATCTGTCATTGTTGTAGATGTTCAGCTCTGATACCATGAGAGAGAGATATATTTGCGGAAAAGAAAAGAAAACAATAGAGAGAGAGAGAAAGTTTTATCTTTCTATATTGATTTATTAGAATATTATAATCTATACTTTTAGACTATACAAGCTTACATACATGTATATATATATATATATATATATATATATATCTGAAGCTAATCTTTCTAGTGTTTGCTAAACAACAAATGATTACATGACTGTTATGATAACAAACTAACTAACCAACTTACATGTGATAACATGAACTGGCATATTAACAAACTATCAGTAATGGTTTTGATCAACATTGCCAGAATGGTAGTAGCTTAGATAATAGTTGGCAAATACTCTATTACTATGTGACTGTGGGTGAGATAGTAGTTACAAAATCATAAATGTCGAGCAGCTTTGGAGTAAAATTTTAGTGGAAAGTACATATAAGCCCTCCCACTAACATTTATATGTGAAATTTACATGATGAATCTCAATCGTTTGTGAGTGGGAAGACTTAGGAGCAGTTATTGCATCAGACTCTGTCCTATTTACCAAACAAACAGCAAAAAAAACAAAAAACTTGTTATGCTCTTAGTCACACACATTCCCGCCGTCTGATGACTCTTCTCTTTGTCAACCTTCAAACGAATCGACGGTTATATCTCCATCCTTTCCCTTCTTTCAAAATCAAAATATCTGCTTACTCCTTTTCCTCTCCACCAATCAATTGCCAATACATTTCTCACCCAATTGCATGTCCACATTTCGCTCAAACAATCTCTCTTTTATAGTGTATTTCCCTTTTAAATTTCTGGATCATCTCTCATGGCTTCATTAGGATGTTTGAGTCTATGATCCCTCTTCCTCCTTGGCCTTTGCTTGAGAGAGTATTTCTGCATTTCCTCCTAAAATATGCAGAGAATATTGGATTTTCTGATTTTTATCGTTCTTTTTTTTTGATAATTGATAATATGAATACATACAAGGCTTTTTTGCACTTGTGGTCTTTTATCTTTAAGATTATTTACAGACTTATGTTTGATTCTTGACAGTAATGGTCCTGTTGAAAAAATTAGCATTATATGATCCTTCTAGATTTTTTATCTATATTCTGTTAAAATGATCCACGTGATCTGCACGTGCCAAGGGCATATATTGTCATTTTGAAAAAAATTGGTTGGCCCTTATTCTCCTGGTCTCTTTCACTCTCAGTAGATGCTCTAAACCTCTCTGTCCTCTCTTTTCAAGCTTGAGTCTTTATACACAACAAAATTGAGCTGAAAATCCATAAAAATTTTTAACAAATTCTAGCCAAATTGCTCCAACCTAGGTGAGAAAATCAATCAAGAAAACCCACGGAAAATCGAGCCACAAGCAACCCAAGATGAAGAACACCCACGAGTAATCCAAGAGGAAAAACAACAAATCCACATCAAACACACCGACCGCAAACCCACGAGGAAGAACCACCGTCCACTGCAAGAACCAATCCATGGCAAAATTGATCAAAACCAAAAAAACCCAGATCACCACAATCACCCCATTCCCATAGCCTCCTGTAGAATCCAAACAAAAAATCATATGAAAGAAAAAAGAAATTCTCTAGAAACTATTGTCTCTACCAATCTACCACCTCATGGAATGTTGTTGGGTTCTTGTTCAATCTGCATTTTTTTTTTCTTTTGTTATTAGATATCCAAAAGTTAAATTGATCATAATCCAAAAAGTAAGAAACTCCATGGAATAATTATGAGAACTGATCTAGAGAATAAAATAGAGATGAGTATGGAGAAATTAAGCAAGAAAGGATTTGGTGCAGAGAGAGAAGTTTAATAGAGAAGAGAATGAAAATTCATGAATATTTTAGACCTGAAGATGAAATTCTCAAAAAGAGAGGCGAGAGAGTCTACTGTATGAGTGAGAGACCCGGCAAAATATTTCAAAATGACAAATATACCCTTTGTACGTGCAAGTCACGTGGATCATTTTAACAAAACATAAACAGAAAATCCAATAATGCAAATTTTTCTAACATATAAGACTGTTACGGCCAAATATCAAACATAAAAGCTAAATCAGTAAAATAAATATAAAAGATCTAAAAAAGCCTACATATAATTATAATAATAATAATAATTTTTTAGTCAAGAATTTTTTAACTTTAATATATATGCCAAATGTTAAACAGATCTTATATGTAGAGTCCCACTGTAATATGTTTGGACTTAGCATTGGACCTTGACAATCTTTTGACAGGTTAGTTTCATATTTCCCAACTTTTGACGATAAAAGATTGCCAACCACATTATGATCTAGGTATACGCATATCATAGCAAATTAATTTGTAGCTCGCCATTATAATTTATTATTAGCGATGGCTTCGTCATTGATAATAAATTAATATTTATATGATTAAAAACATAATTCCATATAGATTTGGTGATGAATGTGAAAATAATTGTCATAAACAATAAATTATCTAGTGACGTTTTCATCATATTTATCATTAAAATATATTTTTAATGATAATTTTGATAAAAACTATAGTCATGATATTCTGACCATAAAATAATAGTGTATATATATAGAAGTGATATAGTACGCACCAAGCGCGCACATATAGAAAGCGCCATCGAAACGCAACGTTTTGACTAAATAATGAAACGCACGTTTCATGAAATGGCGCCTGGATGCTTAAGGCAGGGCAGCAGCTGCTCGATCTTCAGCTTCGTCTTCTTCGTTGCAGCTAAGTTCGCATCAGCAGTTGCACCGGCTTCTTCTTCTTCATCGCAGCTGCGTTCGTCGCACTAGCACTAACAAATAATAAATTATAGTTCAGTAGTGATTACTTGTCGTAATAATAAACAGGGGTTATACAAGCAGCTCTTCAAAGAATCAAATAAAGGTAACAGGGGATGGGATCGATGTCGTTTTGCTCACCACCTTACTGAGGAAAAGCCTGAAATACACAGAGGTTGTGAGTGTTAGCCTTGTGAGGGAGAAAAAGGAAGAGAAAAAGGACGAGAAGAAAGAGGTGGTGTGCCTATTTTCTATGAACCTCCTTATCAATATCAATGCCAACCGTACCAAGACCCATCTTGCTCAATCATGTAAATTTCTAAATGTAGAAAATATAGAGACAGAGAAAGAAAAGAAAAAAAAAAAGAATCATTACCCTTCTACAAAAAATGAGAAGTTCTATCACAAACATACCAGCAACTGATGGAGACTGCATGAATTCCTCTTNTTCATACAAGTATTTATAATATATATATATATATATATACAAAAGTGATATGGTGCGCACCAGACTCGCACCTATGGAAAACGCTATCAAAACACACCGTTTTGACTAAAAAATGAAATGCACGTTTCATGAAATGGCGCATGGATGCTTAGGGCAGGGCATCAGCTACTCAATCTTCAGCTTTGTCTTCTTCATTGCAGCTGAGTTCTACCAGCCGTTGCAGCAGCTTCTTTTTCTTCATCACAGTTGCGTTCTTCACCTGAAAACTATTTTTCTGATTTTGATTAGTTGCGAACCTCATTTGCTCTCCACTATGTGTTTGAGCTGCAGAGCCAAGAACCAGGCAAAAAGAAAACAGGGGGTTTTGGAATTGGAAAAAGTGCCCAAAAACATCAAGGAAATTAATTTCATAATCCTTCATGAATCCAAAAGATTATGGTGAAAGAGTTGGTAGAATTTTAGGACCTCTAGTTTTTTTTTAATGAAGTTTGTTAGTTATTTTGGATGTGTAAAAGTGAAACGTAAACAAAGGAGTTTTATTATTTGTTAGTAATGATGACGACAAGTAATCACTACTGGACTATAATTTATTATTTGTCAGTGCTGGTGCGAAGAACGCAGCTGTGATGAAGAAAAAGCTGCTGCAACGGCTGGTAGAACTCAGCTGCAATGAAGAAGACAAAGCTGAAGATCGAGTAGCTGCTGCCCTGCCCTAATCATCCATGCGCCATTTCATGAAACGTGCGTTTCATTTTTTAGTCAAAACGGTGTGTTTCGATAGCGCTTTCCATAGGTGCGCGTCTGGTGCGCACCATATCACTTCTATATATATATATATAATAGTAATGGGAATTTTTAAATTTTTTTATTATCATATCATACTTGGACAAGTAGCTCTAATTTGTACGTATTGAAAATTATGTTTATGTAAATGAATGCTTTTATAGTTAAAATCTACCATGATCCGTCCGTTTGGATTCATTTTATCTGATTGGTTTAGTTTCTACGCACTCCAAGTATGAGAAAAGAAGTGTCTCAGCCGGAACAGTCCATAAATATGTGAGGTAAGTAATCCTAGCTAATTAATGATGAAAAAGATAATATGAGGTATGAAGCGATGCATATGGTCACTCTAATTTGAATACATAATTTTGTTTGCTTGGATAGAATATAGGAAAGTTTAATTTAAGGGCAAAGTATATATATTTTAGTATTGAGGCTGAAGTGAGCACTAACGTCTACAACTTTTGCTTGCCAGACTTAAAAAGTTGTAATTAAATAATAAAAATTAGCCACGCCGTTCATTCAGCTTAAACAATTTACAATTTAGAGGAAGAAAAGAAAGAGTTGGCATTATCTTAATTACTTCTAGAAGTTTAATTAACAAACCAAACTCAACGAAACATAAAATTGTCCCTCCCGAGAGAAGGTACACCCAGAGAGACCCTAATTAATTTTTATATATTTTATATAATTAATGTATATATATATATATAATATTTGTGTTAAAAAGAAGAACAAGAAGATAAAGTATCCAAAATTACCTTTTAATAATTAAAATTGAGGGTAAGACATATACTATATCAAATTATGGTTAGACACTCTCTTTGATTCCCAAATAGAGGTTTGGATTGTTTGATTGTTGAGTGGATAATTACATCTTGTTTGATGTTTGATTTTGGAGGGACGCATTCAAGTTAAAATTAGCTACATATCTCTGTAGATAACATTTTGTTTGGTGAAGAGCCACGTGGAAACATGCAATGCATGTAGAGACAAGATCTTTTTGAAGATTTGGGATGTCATGATGTGTTGATCTCAACCCTTGAAATCACATAAACAAACCTCCCATTCCAGCTGAATTTTGACCAGGCAGTTGACAAATAAAAGATTTATTATTAGTTTATTGGATATGCGTGGTTTTCTGCAGTACGTACTCTGATAAAAAAAAATGAAAAAAATGGGAGAAAAATGAGACTCACAAGCCTGGAGTGACTACCAAGAAAAAGGGCCGGACGCTTTAAGAGGTGGATTTTGAGCGCCTGCCAATTAGTTATTTGCCAACTACTTCAACAAATTAACAGCCTCTCACCAAAAGTAAAAAATAAGAAAGTCATACAAAAGAAAAAATAAAAAGAAAAGAAAATAAAGAAAATAGAAACTATTCCAATGGTGCCCACACAACAAAAGAAACTAAGAAACAAAAACACCATAAACAAAATAATAATTTTATATTCCAAATGTATTTTAGTACTTTTTAAAATTAAATTTATTAATATAAAAAAATTTATAATTAATTTATACAATTGATATTTAGTAATTTAAAAAAAATTATATATTTTTCAATTTAGTTAAAATTAACAGATGCAGTTAATTTAGAAGTCACGTATATAATTTGTAACTTTCAAATTTGATTTTTTCATTTTTAATTGTATTAGAAATTAAAAAAATTAAAAAAAAAATTGAAATTCATTTTATGGCTTTTCTTTTTCTCTTATAAATTTTTTAAAACTTTTTTTTTTGATACAATTAAAAATAAAAGAAAATTAATTTTGAAATTCACGTGTGTTATGTATGTGATCTTTAAATTGACAAAATTTATCAATTTAATTAAATTACATAGTTCAACTTTTTTAAATTATATAATATCAATTTTTAAAGATCCATATGTGAATAAATTTAACTTTAGAATGTATTAAAGTGTATTAAAATCTAATTTTATTAATTTTAGAGCAAAAAAGCTCTAATTTAAAAAGAAAAGAAGCCTGTTTTGAATCTACAACTTCATTAATGGTAGATAGTAGTAGTAGTAATAATAATAATAGTAATAATAGAAAAATAATGCATAAAAAATTTCAAATTGTTTATCCGGTATTTCGAACTCACGACCTCTATTGTATAATAGCAAGTTAATTGTGCTAACTTAACTCGATATTATTATTATTATTATGGATTCTCAAGTTGTATCTTTTTCTTCTGTCCATTGTTTTATTTGTACTAATTAGTTAATTAATAGTCAATCTCCAAGAAATTGAGAGGCATTTGGTAACCAAGAAAGTACTAAACCAGAATATATATATATATATATATATATATATATATATATATCTGTGTGTGTGTGTGTATAAAATAGGGAGAAAAATGGGAGTTACAGGCCTGAAGTGACCGCCAAGAAAAAGGACTATGTGTTCGCAGTTAATTGCCAAGTACAATAAATTACCAAAAAAAAAAACCTCTGACCAAAAGTCAAGTAATAATATAATAATTTTTATTAATTTCAAGTGGAAATAAAAATAAATTCTAATCTATGTTGAATTGAAATAAATGAAGCATGTCCAAGATAAGAATGTCACTACAATTGAAATAAATATTCAAGATAAAAATATATGTGATAAAAAAAAAAACTGAGACAAAGATCCAAATAAAAAAGTTTAAGATAAAAAAAGCTGAGACAAAATATTCGATATAAGAAAAGCAAATATAACAATGCCCAACACTAATACGGCTGAGATAACAATGTCCGAAATAGCTACATCCAATACCAACAAATAAAACTAAGACAAAATGATTGAGACAATGATGTCTATTACTAGCAATGCTGAGAGAAGCAAAGTGTCTGAGACAAACCCACTATATATGCGAGCAAATGAATGGAAGAACAAGACAAGCGCGAAGTCTTTTGATGATGACAAACTGTTAAGAATTGTCAAAATTTTCACTCAACTATATCACAAGGTTTACACTTGGATTTATCCATATCTCAGAACACTATGTCTATTTAAATGTTTTGACCAAGGCAATATCAAAGAAATAATTGAAGCTCAACACACAAAATCATATACCTACATTTACTCTTTTCAAAAAAAGCTTAGGTGTGCAGCAGTAGAGAGCTCAAAGAAAAATATTTTTAAAATAATGCATGAATAAGATAAATAATGTCTTTCCCGTTTTAAGTACAACAAGTTAACTATCAAAACCCTAGGATGACTCATCCCTTGGAATGTTTCATAATAAAATGTCTAGTTTTATGTTGTTATTATCCATTGTGTAAAGTAAAGCATTGGTTTGCCTATATTTTGTAACATAAATGACAAATGAAAGTTGGACTAAATTGTTTGAATGCTGAAGTTTTGATTTTTCTCTTTTCCTCCAAATAACATAAAAAAAAAAATTAAAGAAGTCTATTTCTCTTATTTTTCTTCCGGCTATGACTCAAAATACACTTAAATATCTGTAGTCTTTTTGTTCTTTTATAAAAAAAATATCAAACTTCTGCATAAATTAAACAAAAACTGTCAAACTAAAGTTTAAAGAAAAACTAACACTTCTTTTTAATAGATTCTTGGCCTAATACCTGAAAACCCAACAATCTAAAGGAAAAAAATTGTGTATTTCTAACCCTAGACCTAATTGTCGTGGATACGAGGAACATAACTTTTTATTATTATTTATTATTATTATTATTATTATTTAGAAAAGGAGTTATGCCTTTATATTCAGATTTGTATTGACCCAGAATGAAAATTAAGGTGCGCACAAGTTAGTATTCTGTTGCAAAATGTTTATATAGTTTTAAGCAAGTAAATTAAGGGAGATATATACTAAAGAGGTGAACATTTAGAATTATTATATTAGAGCTATTGCATGTGCTTTGAGGCTAATTCCATGATTTGATCTTCATAAAAAAGTATCAACAAATCTAATACTTGCAAGGTCAAATATAAAAATTAAATTGGATATTATACAAGGTGGTATATTAATGATAATTACGAAGAGCCAACTCTTCCCTGCATATTTGCATATTATGTAACATTTTTAAGATTCAGTCTTGGAAACGGTGTGATGGAAGAACAAAATTGCAAGAAACCCATTTACTTTTTTTTTTTCCCTCGACAGAATCTTTCATTTTCGTTACTCATCATCAATTATTTGAATTAAAATATTTGAGGTCGGCAATGCATAGCAGATTATATGGGGTTCTTCGACAGCTCAAAATAGAATGCAGCAGATCATTGAAAATTGGAATTTCTTGTTCCTTTCATATTACTTAGAGATAAATCATCAATCTGTCATGATTACTTTAAGCATAATGAACTACAATTTATTTATTTTTTGAGATATTAATGTTCAAAATATTTGATTTTGATTTTGATTTTTTAATATTAAAAATTTAATAAAAAAATATATCATTTAATGATAAATATTTAAAATACAATTTAGCATGTCAGACTCACTGATGATGCAGGTGACAAATAACATTTTTGTTATATTAATAAAGTTGAAATAATTTTTTACTCCCTCTGAATTTTGTTATTTATTTATTTTGCTCCAAGTTCCAAGTGATTTCCTATGTGCCAATGATATATGCAGCGCACCACTATGCATAAAAGAAAGTTGACCCTTGATCAGTTTTGTGTACTTCCAAAGCTATATATATACACACCCTTCTTTATATACAACTCAGAAATCGAAACCCCATAAATCCTTCTGCCTAAGTAAAAAAGAAGAAGAAAAAAACAGAAAGACAATGATATTACTGTATATCTCTCTATATTCATAAACACTCAGACGCTTCTTAAATTTTTGAGCCTCTTCATACTCTTCCATCGAAGTTGGAAGAAACATTTCTATTTCTGTTTGATTATATAGAAAAAAAGTATATATATAGCATATAGCTAGTATCAATGGAGGGTGGTGATATATTCAGAGTGAGCAGTGCACGTCTAAGTAGTTCTAACATCTGGAGGAACAACGCCATAGAAGTTTTCTCCAAGTCTTCTCGAGACGATGACGACGAAGAAGCTCTGAAATGGGCTGCTATTGAGAAATTGCCGACATATCTACGTATTAGGAGAGGCATACTCACAGAGGCTGAGGGCCAAGCAAGGGAGATTAACATAAAAGACCTTGGGACACTAGAAAGAAGGAATGTATTGGAAAGGCTAGTCAAAATTGCAGAGGAAGATAATGAAAAGTTCTTGTTAAAGCTCAAGAGCCGAATCGAGCGGTAATTAGTTTTGCATCTTCAATTTTCTTCCATAATCAATCAGTTTTCAAACTACTTTTGCTTTTTTCGTTTTTGTTATTTTGGATGCACAAAATTTAATGTGATTTTCGTATACCGATATTAAACTTGTAGCTAATTAGGTTCTGTTTATGAACTTTAGAGTTGGGCTCGATATTCCAACTATCGAAGTTCGTTTCGAACATTTAAACGTGGAAGCAGAAGCATATATTGGAAGCAGGGCATTGCCTACAATTTTCAACTTTTCTGTTAATATGTTGGAGGTAATCAATTTTCAACTCTGGTTTTGGACATGTTGGAGGTCATATAAAAAATTAAGTTTCTCTCTGTTTTATTCATAATCATATCTTACTTTTCCTCTGTAGGGGTTCTTGAATTATCTTCGTATTCTTCCAAGCAGGAAAAAACCACTTCCAATTCTAAATGATGTTAGTGGAATTATTAAGCCAAGAAGGTAATTGATTTAACCTGTGGGAAAAATAAAAATAGAGATAATTGGTCATGATTCTTCTATATGTTTTTTTCTATTGCTAATCTTTCTTCTCCAGAATGACACTGCTTTTAGGCCCTCCAACCTCTGGAAAAACCACACTGCTATTGGCTTTAGCAGGAAAGCTTGGTAAAAATCTAAAAGTAGGTACATGTACAAAATTCCATTATTGTTTTAGAAATATCTGTTTTGGGGATTTATTTGTCTCCTACATATGACTTAATTTGATTAAATTGCTTGTAAAATTTCAGTTTTCCGGGAGAGTTACTTACAACGGACATGGTATGGAAGAGTTTGTACCTGAAAGAACTTCAGCATATATCAGTCAATATGATCTGCATATAGGAGAAATGACAGTGAGAGAAACACTTGCTTTCTCTGCAAGATGTCAAGGGGTTGGGCCGCGTTATGGTCAATCTTTAAAAGCATAATATATCATGAAAATTCCAGAAATAGAAACTCAAGTTTTAGTCGAGCTTTGGTCTGGAATCTGAATTTACATTTGCAAATTTTGCAGAAATGTTGGCAGAACTGTCAAGGAGAGAAAAGGCAGCAAATATTATGCCAGATCCTGATTTAGACATCTATATGAAAGTAAGAGAAATAAGTACAGCTGCAACTTAATTATAGAAAGTTTTCGGTTTTAATAAAACTTTCAGATTATATAACAAGCATTTAAATTTTTTTAGGCAGCATCGTTAGAAGGGCAGGAGACCAATGTAGTTACTGATTACATGCTAAAGGTACCAACCTATGATCATACACTGTTAATGCTTAAATCAATAAGAGAAAAAATACAAAATTTCTTGTATAATCTTGCTTTTACTGACATAATTTTGCAGATTTTGGGACTAGAAATTTGTGCAGATACCATGGTGGGGGATGAAATGATAAGAGGTATATCCGGAGGACAGAAAAAGCGACTGACAACAGGTAATTATAAAAATCCGCTCTCTGTGTTTGTAATCACAAAAAACTTCTCTCTGTTTTGAATATTGGACACAGTTTCTTTGCTTTTTGATTTAAAAAATCAGATAAGTACTTTTCGTTGCTTTATGTTAAGAGGAAAGTATAAGAAATGATGAACCACTTTTTATTAAGCTTTTAAAAAAAATAGTAATTCAATTTGGTAAAAAAAAAATATAAAAAAAAATGATAATCCATCTCCAATGAGCTTGACTTTTGAAAAAAGATGGTAATTCGACTAATGGTCTGATCACTATGAATTTTGTCAAAACTTACAGGGGAGATGCTAGTGGGACCGGCAAAAGCACTTTTTATGGATGAGATATCAACTGGTTTGGACAGCTCAACAACATTTCAGATTGTGAACTCACTCAGACAATCCATCCACATTCTTAATGGAACTGCTCTCATTTCTCTTCTCCAGCCTGCACCAGAAACTTATGACCTTTTCGACGATGTCATTTTGCTCTCAGATGGGCATATTGTGTATCAAGGCCCTCGTGAAAATGTGCTCGAGTTCTTCGACCACATGGGCTTCAAATGTCCGGAGAGGAAAGGAGTTGCTGACTTCTTACAAGAAGTAATAACTCATATATACATATATAAACACAACACACACACACACACACACACACAAATATATATTCCATTCTCTTGTTGATATCACCTTTGAAGATATTGGTATGAATTCTACTTGATATCATGATAGGTTACATCAAGAAAAGATCAAGAACAGTACTGGGCAAACAAAGATGAACCTTACATCTTCATAACTTCCAAGGAATTTGCAGAAGCATTTCAGTCATTTGACATTGGTCTAAAGCTCGGGGACGACCTTGCCACTCCATTTGACAAGTCCAAAGCCCACCCTGCAGCTTTGACGAAAGAGAAATATGGTGTTAGCATGAAGGAGCTCTTCAAAACCTGTGCCTCTAGAGAATATTTGCTCATGAAGAGGAATTCCTTCGCCTATATTTTCAAAATGTTCCAAGTAAGAAGTACTTTAGTTAAATATGAAACTTCCCCTATAGATTTCTTGTCTGTTGCAAAACCATTGAACTTTTTACTTTAATTATTTGTATAATAGCCTACGTCTGAAATTGAGTTTTGGTTTCAGCTTATTCTAATGGCTTTCATATCAATGACACTCTTCCTTCGGACCGAGATGAGGCGGGACACGGTGGGCGACGGTGGGATTTATATGGGTGCTATGTTCTATACGATTATCATAATCATGTTTAATGGGTTCTCAGAGCTTGCCATGACTATCATGAAGCTTCCTGTGTTTTTCAAGCAAAGGGACTTTCGTTTCTATCCTTCTTGGGCATATGCTTTGCCAACATGGATTCTTAAGATTCCTATCACTTTTGTGGAAGTTGGCATTTGGGTGTTCATGACTTACTACGTTATCGGTTTTGATCCAAACGTTGAAAGGTGAAAAAGGCAAACATTTTTATCGTGCGCATATTCTAATCAGGATTCATGTAGCATTTTTGAATTGCAGAATTTTGATAAGAGAATTTTTTCATATATTTGGCAGGTTTTTCAAACAGTTCTTTCTACTTTTGTGTCTTAACCAAATGGCGTCTGGGTTGTTAAGACTCATGGGGGCATTGGGGAGAAATGTAATTGTTGCAAACACATTTGGATCTTTTGCTTTGCTTACAGTTTTTGTAATGGGTGGCTTTATATTATCAAAAGGTGAATCATTCTATTCAATCTCTCTCTCCCTTCTTTTTTGCTTTTTTTTTTTCAATTTTTTTTTTTCATTTCTAATTAATGAATTGAAATCTTCATACCCATTTCATAAATATATGGTTCTGTGCATCCAGATGACGTGAAGAAGTGGTGGTTGTGGGGTTATTGGGTTTCACCCATGATGTATGCACAGAATGCTATAGCAGTGAATGAATTTCTTGGAGAGAATTGGAGACATGTAAGCATATTCAACTCTTTGAATTCAACAAGAAAACAAATGTATATTAATAAATATAATATATTATTATCTAATCCATGTTTTTGGAAAAATATATGTGTTAATATATAGATTCCTCCGAACGAAACAGAGCCATTGGGGATATTGGTGTTGAAGTCTCGAGGGATTTTCCAAGAAGCACGTTGGTATTGGATTGGAGTAGGAGCTTTGATTGGATTCATGTTCCTATTCAATTTGCTTTTCACTTTGGCTTTGAAATATCTTAATCGTAAGTTCCCCTGTCAAGGCATTTTTGTTGCCAATTGGAATGAACAGAAAGTTTATGAAGTACATTGAGAATAATGTACAATTTTGCTGCAGCATTTGGGAAACCTCAAGCAGTGATATCTAAAGAGGCATTGGCTGAAAAAACTGCTAACAAAACCGGAGAGTTTGTCGAGCTATCGTCTGCCATTGGTAGGTCAAAATGCTTTCCGAATTAAGTTTGTTCTTTCCTTCATACCTTGTGGAGAAAAAGCTAAAACAATCTATTTGGTAATGCTGCAGAAAGAGGGAATGAAAGTAGAAGAAATATATCATCCAGGACATTATCAGCTAGAGTAGGAAGCATTAACGAAGCCAATGTGAATGGTAAGAGAGGGATGCTTCTTCCTTTCGAACCCCTTTCAATCACCTTTGAGAAAATCAGATATGCAGTTGATATGCCTCAGGTAGTTTTTTTTACTCTTTTGTCAAACTAAGTACCAATGTTGATGCAAATTATGGAAGTTTTATTAAAGATTATTTGTTAATATGCTGTAGGAAATGAAAGCTCAAGGCATTCCAGAGGACCGACTACAACTTTTGAAGGGTGTGAGTGGTTCTTTTAGGCCAGGAGTCCTAACAGCTCTAATGGGTGTTAGTGGTGCTGGAAAGACAACTCTAATGGATGTTTTGGCCGGAAGAAAAACTGGTGGCTATATCGAAGGAACAATCAGCATTTCTGGTTATCCGAAGAAGCAGGAAACTTTTGCTCGGATATCAGGATACTGTGAACAAACTGATATCCATTCTCCTCATGTCACGGTTTATGAGTCTTTGGTTTATTCTGCTTGGCTTCGGCTAGCTTCTGATGTTGATTCCACAACAAAAAAGGTATAGTTGCACCTTTTTCTTCCTATTCTATGTTGCTTTAGGCTTAAGAAGCTGTTTGCTGAAAATATGCTCAATGGTTTCTAGATGTTCATAGAGGAAGTAATGGAGCTTGTGGAGTTAAGCTCAATAAAAGGAGCACTTGTTGGATTGCCTGGTGTAGATGGTCTTTCAATCGAACAACGTAAAAGGCTAACAATTGCAGTAGAACTTGTCGCCAACCCGTCTATTATATTTATGGATGAGCCTACCTCAGGCCTGGATGCCAGAGCAGCAGCAATTGTAATGAGAACAGTGAGAAATACAGTAGACACAGGGCGAACAGTGGTTTGCACCATTCATCAGCCTAGCATAGATATATTTGATGCATTTGATGAGGTGATGCATTTGAAAACCTTGAGGATTTTGATATATATATATATATATATATATATATTGGTTTTATGTTTTCATAAAAACTTAAAGAATGTTGTGTTAACTTTGAATTGTAGTTGTTTCTCTTGAAACGAGGAGGAGAAGAAATATATGTTGGTCCATTAGGTCGCCATTCATCAAACCTGATAACGTATTTTGAGGTTAGGCTGATAAAGATACGATACATGCTATAAATATATTCGTTAACACTGCTACTGAATTGCTAACAAAGGTGAATGCTTCATCAGGAAATCAATAGAGTTCCAAAAATTAAGGACGGCTATAATCCAGCGACTTGGATGTTGGAGGTCACTTCAGCAGCACAAGAAGAAACATTAGGGGTTAACTTCAGTGATATATACAAGAACTCAGAATTATATAGGTAAAGTTTACCTAGTTTTATATACCAAAATAAGCATACTAATGAAGAAACTATATTAGTTTGATATGTTTTCTTTCGCATTGAGTTGAACAACAAAGAATGTAGTAGTCATCTATCAGATTAGACTATAAAACAGTAAATAGGCTGCTCTATTGAAGGGAACCATCATTATAGTTATGTTTTTAGAGTGACCAACAGAGTTTTATATGGTGAATGATTTAGGACAAACAAGGCCTTGATCAAGGAAGTGAACATTGCTGTACATGGTTCAAAAGATTTGCACTTCCCCACTCAATACTCGCAATCTTTCTTTACCCAATGTATGGCTTGCTTATGGAAACAACGCTTGTCATACTGGCGAAACCCGCCTTACACTGCTGTGAGGCTTTTCTTCACCACTTGCATAGCTTTAATGTTCGGGACTATATTCTGGGATATTGGCTCCAAAAGGTAAAAAATAAAAATGAGAAATATCTCATGGAAAAAAAGAATACCGCTTTTTAGTTATCTCTACCCTTTAATTCAACTAAACCTTTTTTAAAAAAAAAAAAAAAAAAACTAATGCAGGAAAAGACAACAAGATGTATTAAATGCAATAGGCTCCATGTATGCTTCTGTTCTCTTCATTGGGTTTCATAATTCTGCAGCAGTGCAGCCAGTTGTGGCGATTGAAAGAACTGTCTTTTACAGAGAAAGAGCAGCTGGAATGTACTCTGCTTTACCGTATGCCTTTGGACAGGTATATAAGCATGTTTGATTGTGAATCTTTGGGGAAAATGACCACGAATTAAATATTCAATTGTTTTGCAGGTTGTGATTGAGCTCCCATACATCTTTATCCAGACAGTCATCTATGGGGTTATAGTATATGCTATGATTGGATTTGATTGGACAATTAGCAAGTTCCTTTGGTATCTTTTCTTCATGTACTTCACCTTTTTATACTTCACATTCTACGGGATGATGACTGTGGGTTTTACACCCAACCATCACATTGCTGCCATAGTCTCTTCATCCTTCTTTGCTATATGGAACCTTTTCTCAGGCTTCATCATTCCAAGAACAGTAAGTTCTCCATATATATATATATATATATATATATATATATTACACATATGCTCATTTATTTTTATCAAAAAGGCTATTTTTCACTGCTGTTGGTCGAATACTTATGATATAGTTTCATAGATGGTAATGGGTACTATATGAAAGGTTCAAAGAATTTAAGTAAAATTTCATTTTATAGTAACCATCACATAAACAACCATGTCATGGGGGATTAGTATAATCGGTGGTGAATAACAATACTCTTAATTTGTTATAGTTCTAATTATACTAATCGACCAATAATATATGATATTTGGCAGAGAATGCCCATATGGTGGAGATGGTACTATTGGGTTTGCCCTATCTCTTGGAGCTTGTATGGATTGGTTGCTTCTCAGTTTGGAGACATAAAAGATACATTTGAGTCGGGTGATCAAACGGTGGAAGAATTTGTCAAAAGCTATTTTGGATATAAAAGTGATTTTGTGAGTGTTGTTGCAATTGTTCATGTTGGTATTTCAGTGCTTTTTGGCATCATATTTGGCTTCTCTATCAAGACATTTAACTTCCAGAATAGATAAAAGAATATATCAGTTGTATATTGTAAATATGCATTATAAAGAAATCCTTTTCATTTCGAGTTCAAATTCCAATATCCTAGATATAAGCATAGACCATGCTGGATTATTTCCAATTTTTTTTGGAAACCCGGATTGATATACAATTTCTTTTTTTTTTTTTATATAATTAGAATTATTATTGCTACTTTTTGCTGTATAAGGTCTTCAATATAGCTTTTGTATAATTATATATTTTTTATGTGCTACCTTTCTTGATGTTGGACAATTTGTACCCCAAGTATTTGTCCGATTTTTAATGATAAAATATATATATATATATATGGAAAGAAACTTGACCAAATAACCTTTCTTCTAACCCTATTTTGACAAAAAATTCATTGGTCATTTAATTTTCGAAGAAGTTAAAAAATATGAGAATTTATCTTTTGCTCAGTTTTTCAATGGGAAATAACAACTACTAAGCAATTAAGATTGTAATATTTCAAAATTTCATCAAACAAATATATATATATATATATATATAAATGTTATCAAATAAATAAGATTGGATATTTTCCTAAATGCAACCAAAGGCCAAAAAAACGCAGCATTGAGACTAACACATTTATTCTATGGTTGGTATAGATTTACTTTAATAAACCTTATAATTTCATCTTTACACATTCCTTCAATATATATAGATTAATGCTTTAGTTGTCACTATTAGAGTTATGATCTTGGTCCCACTTGAGATATTATCTATTACAATAATTCTCTCTATATTTCAATTTAAATTAAATTTGATTATAAAATAATTTGTTATCTAATATAATCAAATTATTGATAAAATAAAATTAGGATAACAGCGGTTATATCTGTTAAGATTTTATTTTAAATTTAAAAATGAGAATATTAGTTGGTTTGGGTTTCTATTATTTGTTTGTACAAATATTAGAAAGAACCAGAGATTAAAGTGATCCAACTTTAATTTAGAGAGAATACGTAAAAATCATAGAGTAAAAAATATTAAAGAAAATATTCATTCTCTAATATTTTTGATTTTTTCTCTTAGATACAATAGAGTCCACATTCTACTGTGCTACATGAGAATAGTCTTGGAAGATCTAGCAGATCCCAATAATAGATCTGGTGGTAGATCACTGTAGTAGATCAGGTAGAAAGTTGTAGATTTTGTCACAAATCAGGTGATAGCTTGTAGATCTAGGTGCAAATCGTAGATTCAGTGGATTTGTTATACCATGCATTAAATCCAGAAAGTCAGATTATTTTCTGCGTGTGATGTATTTTGTTTCATCTTTTATATGATTTAGTTACATATAAGTCTTTGTGGGTTTTTTATTTTACGCTTCAGCAACATATATTTTTCTTATAATTCGTATAAGAGCTTCTCATAAGATTATATGTTGAATCTAGATTATGAAGCATGTTATGATGAATGTTTAGATATATGACACCTAGGATTTATATTTGTTAGATCATGTATCCTAGAAATATTATTTATAATTTTATTCATAATTGGTATTTTTGTTGATGAATGATTGTAGCCTTAATCCATGGTTATATGTTTGGTTGTATTTTTTTTTGGGTTTGTAACGGGGAGGCTGATCAAATATTAGGTTTCCTCTCTGATTTTTTATTTTATTTACATTTTTTTAAATATTTTTTATATTATGTAAATTTGTAAAAATACAAACTTGTAATATTGCATGACCTTCACTGTTTAAACAACTGATGGAAAATCAAAGGGAGTTTTGACCAGAGAAAACTATGGACATAAAGTAGACACAGAAACGAGGACGCAGGATGATGATATGTCACTGAAAACCTTTGGACGCACCTACACATGCCACGAGAAGTTTCTGAGACTGGAAATCACTATCTTGTCTTCTTGAGACGCGTGCGGGCACATGAATCATTGGATCGCCCTAAAATTTTGGTATTAGCAAGTGCTTGAACTACTTGTAAAATTTCACAGTGATCAGATATTTCTACGGAGGTTCGTAACGTTTTTGACGGCGGAAGTTAATGTTTGACTGGTTTGGATTTTGGTATTTTGGGCTTAAACCTTAAATAACTAGTTTTAACTTGGCCTACAGTTCTTGGAATTGCAAGATCATTAAAGATAAAGAAATGACCAGAATGATAGATTGGGCCAAAGGTTTTTTTTTTTTTTTTCTTTCTTTTGGGCTTGTAATCTATTTTCATTTTTTCATCTAGGTACCATGGATTAATGTTGATTATTTATTTATTTATTTTATGAATAGTTTAATTTTATTCTATTAATATTTTTTTGTGTTGATAGGTCATATAGACTAGGTGGTGCCATATTAATTTTCATAAATTACATGTGCATAATAATTATTATGATTTTGTATCTAGATTAATAATTATTATTGTTTTTTTTTTCAAATAATAATTTAGAAAATTAAAATCCCAATATGTTCTCAAAAATATTGAATGAATGAAGGTTTTTATTAATTTTTTTTTAAAAACTTAAGGGCCCCATTGTGGGTCTAATAATAAAATGATCATGTGATGCACCAATGGATAAACGTGGTCGGATTTATTGAATTGGACCTTAATAATTTTTAAAATTTTAATAAAGTTGTTCAGCCCAATGTTGACTATTCTTGGATATTAAAGATAATTTTTGAAAACTAAACAATGGTTTTAACATTCAAATTTGATCAAATTATTACCCTCCCAACGAGGCTATGTTAATTTTATCAAGGGCCCAAAGTTATTTAAAAATAATGGTTGATAGTTTAATTAGACATAATCAATTTGAGTGAGATTTAAAAGTATTATATGGGAATGTCATGTCTAAGGAGATTGGGACTTAAGTACGTTCATTTGTGACACCCCCAATCTTTCATGGAAACTGACCTAGTAGGACATTTTTTTTTCATGTTCAAATTTAGTTTATTGTAAATATCTTGTCCAACGTAAGCATTTATAATGTAAGCTAAATTATTGCGTTTCGATAAGCATAATTTTTTTTGGAATTAATTAAAAATATGTTTACTGAGTTTACTTTCTTTTAATATAAGTGTGCAAATTTTATTTTTCAGAAAAATGACAATTTTTAACCCTCTAGTTGTTATTTTGAACCAAAAACCTATAGATGGAAATAATTACAGTAACTGAAAAATTAATATGTTCATTGTGCTGGAATATGAAATGATCAAATATATCGTTACCACCCCTAAACCTGCCGTACTCGCAACAGATGTCGAGGCTTAAGCGAAGTGACAGAACCCGCCCCGGAAATCCCTCCAGATTAACCGGAGAGGCCCCGCCTGAGGAAGATTCCACCAGAACCCTTCGGGGCAGCCGACAGAATCCTCATTCGAAAAGGGTTTAATAAAGAATAAAACAATAAATAGGATGAAAAGTAGATATGCAACGCAACAAAATCAACTAGCCATACTGAAATAAATATTTAAACAACTTAGAAAGTAGGTAGGAATGTCAGAGCCACTAAGTGAGATAAAAAAAATATAAATGATACAAATCAAAGAATAAACAGAATAAAAGGAACAGAGTCTAATACAAGTAATGGCAGTAGCGGAAGTCAAGTACAGATGCGATATACGGATGCGATACCGATGGTAGCTCACGAGGACCTGCAGCTAGGACCTAGGGAACGAAGTTAAAAACACAAAATGTGAGTTATAAAATCTCTATGACTGCTCCTAGGTAACTACAAAATACAAGTTCAACAGTTAAAATCTCTTACACTCAAACATCACGTCACTCAGTTGAAAAGTTCTCTGTTTTGAAAATCATTTCGCAAAACCCTTAATTTTATCCCCAAAATCATTATAAAACGGTTTATGGGGCGAAAACGTAATTTAAAACGATCATTGAAATCACGAATCAATCACTAAAACCATAATTATAATCTCAACAAGAAACATTAAATTTATTTGTAAAACATGTATGTATAAAATGGCAAGTAGAAACGTGTGCTAAATCCAAAACCGATCTAAAACTAAATACCATGGGCTCCAACTCATAAATTCAAAATCCACAATCTAAAACCATGAGGCAAAATCCATAAATACAAAATCATAACTGCAACCGTAAATCAAAAATCATATAAATCCAAAATCATATAAATCCAAATCATATAAATCCAATCCATATAAATCCAAATCGTATAAATCCAAATCATATAAATCAACCCAGTACCACATCACAGTATCGTTTCGGTGTGGTATACTCATCACAACGAACCGGCGTCCCAAATCCGTCATGGCAGGATCCTCATCATCTATCTCCCGACACGTGTCCGCAGCAGAGGATGACATAATAATAATATAGCGCACACAATAATCCATACATCTCAATCATCATACAATACCATGTGGTATTCCTCAAAATCATGATACATTTCAAAAATCATTTCCGAGATCATTGATCATCAGATTTCATAAAATTTCTCAAATTCTTTTACCTTTAAAAGTATCGCAGTAAATTCAACGATTTTCCAAAATCTTCTATTTTAGAAAAATCTTTCAAAACAATCAAATCTTCAGTTATTGGAAAATTTGCCCCAAAACTTTATTAAATTTCACAAAAGCCTTGATCACTTTAAAATTACCAAATTTTCCACAATATCGTAAAATATCTGAAAACTTCAAAATTCATTAAACAATTAATCAAAACACAATTTCATATTTATTCCAAATAAATATAAAATTCATCAAATCATAGAATCAATTCATGCAGATATTTAAATCAGCGCAAAACATATTTAATAATTAAAATGTAAATGCATAAAGAAAATTCAATTCAAACCATTAATTGAAATTCAATCAAATATAGCATATAACCCCCAAAACGATTTGGAAAAATAATTGCACTCAGTGATATGATGCGTGCTCCTGCTAGATCTCCGGTCCAGCTCTCCAACGTGCACGAACACCTAAAAATAAATTACCAAAACAATTTTTTAAATTACCGAAAAACTAACCAAAGGCTCAAAGGAGTCCTCTAAGTCTCCAATTACAAGATTACAACACTAATTTCTAAGATTGCCCAATATTTTCAGTAATTATGAAAATGCCCCAATATTTTCAAAAATTACAAAAATGACCCAAATAGGCAAAAATCCCATAAAAACATGGATTTTTCCGTTTCAAGTCCAATTTCAACAAACTTTATATCGAAACGAAATTGAAGATGCAAAGAATGAGAATCTACCTTCAATTCCAAGATTCGTCCTCGCCAATGGTCGGAATCGATCCCGAAAGATTGAACTTCAACCGGAATTGGGCATTTTTGAATTCGTTCAAAATTGGACCAAATCGAAGGTACGGCAAGCTTTCCCACAACCCCCGGAACACGTTGGGACGGGAGGTGAGCACTCACTCGTCGGAAAGGGAGGAGATCGACGGCGACGCGTGGAGGAGGACGGTGGCGGCTGTGGGCGGAGCGTGCGGCGCGTGGGAGACTCGCCGAAGCTCGAGAAGGTGCAGATCTGGTCACCGGCGCGGTTTGAAGCTCGTGGTGGTGGCTGTGTCGTGCCACTCGCCGGCGATCGGAGTAGATCGGGGTGGAAAGGTGGCTGTCGCAGGTGGTATTTTCTAAGACTTCACGGCCATTTTTTGCCATTCTCCAGAAGTTTTCCGGGATCAAACTTGGTACCAACGTGTAGATCGTCACACCAGCTTTACAATGGTACCAAAAACACGTTGTAACTCCGCCGGACGAGAAAGATATGGCCGGCCAAAGGTGGTGTTGCGACTGTGCACGGGTTGCACGATCTCTCGGTTTCGTTGCAATTTTCGGCAATCTAAGCAATTTCACGGCTAACCACCGGTACGGGGAGGAAGAGGAGGTCGCCGGCTTTGATCTAGGGGTGGTTGTCGGCCAGCTTCAGCCAAGATGCGGTGGCTGCTGGCGTAGGAAGGAGAGGGCGCAGTGAAGGTGGGGGGGGGGGGTTGAGATCGGGTGTGGCTGGGAAAAATTCCAGATTTTAAAGATGAAGACAGGGGCAAAATGGTCATTTCTCACTCATAAATATCAGCCCTTGCCAATTTACCAAAAAGCCCTTCACATTAAAACAACCATAACTTCTCGATCTTAACTCTGAATCAAGCGTACTACTAGTCTACGGACTCGTATCGACTAGCTCTACGCAGCTGTACCAAAGTCAAAGCCGAAACATAACCACACAAAAATTCAACCCTGGGCCCACTTAAGGTCAAATTGGTCAAACTTGAAAATTTTACTATTTTTCTCAAAACGAGATGTTACATGAAGAATGATTATTTTAACTGGCAAGAGGTGGATAATGCAGTTCGCTGCTATATCCAGACTAGTATTGCTAAACACTTGATGCTTCATATCAAAAATTTTGAGAGCGGAGCAACAATGCTTCAGACTCTTGATAGGATATTTGCTTAATCAAACTCTGCTTTAAGGGAATCTTCTTTGGGGACTCTAAAGAGCACAAGGATGACTGGAGGAAATGTGCGGGATCATTGTCTAAAAATGATGGCAAACCTCAGTCAGGTCGGGGTTATGGGGATCAAGCTAGAACAAAAGTCCCAAATTGATTTGATCCTAAATTCTTTGCATGAGGGCTTCAGTCAGTTCAAAATGAACTACAACATGAACATGCTGAATTTGACTCTTGTAGAGCTGATGCATGAGCTTCAAAGTGCTGAAGAGTTTTTTAAAATCCAGCAGTGTTCATTTTACTCAGGGTTCTATTAAGACCAAAGGGAAACCTCAAGTCGGTAACAAGAACAAGAGTAAGAAGAAAAAGAAGGCAATGATACCAGTTATCAAGACTGCTGAAACAAAGAAGCTTAAATGCAAATGATATTGTGTTGAGGACAAACCTACATTTCATTTCTTGTGTTGTTTTTTTGCACATAGTCCTCCTAGAGAAGAAAAACAACAACAATGGTATAAATGATATTGCAAGAAGTGAAACATGGATCACTGCAAAAAACTCATTGTGCATCACCAGCACCACTACCATAAACACCAAGAATTTGTTGTTTCATAATTAGCAGATCCTGTTGACGATTTTGTGAATTGTGACTTAATTGGTGAGTTATTGCATCTTGCTTTTCAATTCGTAGCAGAGCATTGTTGAAGTCTACCATAGCAGCTTGCATGTACCTAATAACATCATCCTTAATATGCTCACCCTGAAAATATAAAAATAATATAAATATTTTATAAACTATAAAAATAATAAAACGACTAAAATGGAACATAGATAAATACTCACCTCATCTGACAAAACCAAGTCTTGTTCAACCACTAGATCTGTAATAGCTAGGAGTAAATTATTGACTCCCACATCGCGTGAAGCTTGTCGTTCACTATCTAGGCCTTGAACTTGCTACAAAGGGCCTCTTTCACTAGCAGTAGGCCGCTCCACCATTGTGTTGAAGATATCTAACATTTGTTGTTGATGTTGTAAATTTTGCTTGAGGTGGGAGATATATGCTTGTTGAAATCTAATGTTTTCCTTGCAAACTCTAAATCACAAGCATTGTGGTTAGTTAAAATTGAAGCCTTAACAGCTATAGGAACATTCTGTCCTGAACAGAAAAATCAAATTATTATGTAACAGTAAGACTGATAAGGGTAAATATGAATTTATCTTATTTTTTTCAATAATTTAAAGTTTATAGTCACTTCAGGTTGAATTTCATGTATTTCTTCATCCACCAACGATTGCAGAAGGTCATGCAATAGGTCAAGCCCTTCGTTAGCCACCGGGTCTTGCAAATACTCTAATGGACCTGCAGCTCCATCCGTATTTCCGCTTTCATTTTCTGAATTACTATTACCTGCCATTCTAGAAATACAATTCAATAAATTTCAACCACAAACCATATGTGAGCAACAACATGCATGGACTAGTTTTCTCCAAAATAGAGAGAAGTGCTAAAGCAAAAGTCCAAAGGAACAAGCTCTAAACCCCAAATACCATTAGTAAAATAGACGAAAAAGAGAGAGAAAAACTAAGCATATTCGAAGGTTAAATAACCGTCCTCTTATAAGTAAAAGGATATCGAATGATCGATTCACCATTGAGAGCATTAACCCCAAAAGGACGAATATTGTGGTGTTAGCCAATTGGTCAGATGATGACTACTTCACTTATTAGCTTTGTATTTTTTGCCTATCTCGAAATGGGATGGAATAGGAAGTAGGTCGTGCTTTTTTGGGTTGGGATTTCTCTAATGCTATTCATAGAGACTCTTTTTCGGTAAGTCTTCTTTCGAAACTAAACTTGCAAATACAAAAGATGGGAAATTAATCATTAATAATGAATAAGTATAAAATGTTAATGATTCATAGAATCCCATACATACAACTTAATCTACAATGTTGAATATAAAATCTAAGTGAAAACCAAATAAAAACCACTCAGAAGCTGTCCATGTAATACGCCCTCTGCTAATGAACTTAAACTTCTCCCAATAATAACTTTTACTTTTTGCTTTGTGAAAGCTTGACATTGTGTTAAAATATAGGAGAAGAAAACAAATTTTCTTAGTTTTTACTGATGTGGGACAAACTCACTTTACTTTGTGAAAGCAGGAAGTTGGGTTAATATATATGCAAAGGATGCAATTTTTCTTAATTTTTACTGGTGTGGGACAAGATCCCTCCCGGGGGGGGGGGGAGGGGGGGGTTTGGAGGAATGGGAGGATCGTCATTCGAGTTCAACTGGGCAACCAAGCCTGATTGGTTGAATTTTTGAGACAGTCATGCATTGCTTGAATTTTTAGAATTTTTATTCATGAGTTATGAATGTTTGTGAAAGTTGTGGGTTTGAGACTAAAAGCAAGCCGTTTATGTGTGTTGGATTGTAGTGAAACATCATTATTTTGTTGATTTTAATACTACATGGCATTGTTGTTGTTATTAACCAAAAAATGTTGTATTGTTCACTATAACAAAAACTCTAATAGGCGATGCAAAAACGGTATTGTAAATTGTAAACAGTAACGTAAATTATTGTGTCGCAGAATCGACTGTCACTAAAAGTGTAAAACATTCGTGACAGATAAAACGCGTTGCGAATTTAAAAAGAGCGACGCATAAACATTGTCTCGATTGTCTATTTTTTGCAACAATCATACGTTGCGAATAACACAACAATTGGCTACACATTTCTTCTGGAAAATGGGAAATTTGCCAATTGACCATGTAATAAACTCCAAATTAGCGATGCAATGCTTTGCCAATTAGGTCGTTTTCGCCACCATTATTCATCGCTGATACCACTAGTTGGCGATGAAGGGCATCGCCAATATATGTACAAATTAGCGATGCAATTCGTCACTAATTATTTAGACTATTTTTTTAAAACCGCAGCAAAATTTGTCGCAGCAAATCTTATATAAGACATTACTGAATAATTCAAATTTAATTTTAGTAACAAATTAAATAATTTTTTAATTTATATTATAATAGTTTAAATTAATT